>JACEHZ010000678.1:0-125000 GCA_017893485.1 Hemerocallis citrina | reverse complement strand
TTTTTTATTTCTAGTTTTTCTATTTATTTAATAGCTATATTTCAGGACATACAAGTGTATCACAATGGCAAACGATAAGGAAAACAAGGCTTTGAGAGATTATTCTATGCCCTCACTTAATGGAGCAACATCAAGCATAAAGATGCCTATTATACAAGCTAACAATTTTGAGATTAAATCGGCGATTATTCAAATGATTCAACAGACTGTTCAATTTTGGGGACTATCGTACGAGGATACTTATGTTCACATTGCAAACTTTCTAGAAATTTGTGACACTTTCAAGCTCAATTGAGTATCAGATGATGCAATTCGATTGAGACTCTTTCCTTTTTCACTAAAGCATAAAGAGAAGGCTTGGCTAAATTTTCTACCACCGGATGTTATTACTACTTAGGAGGGAATTGCACAAAAATTTCTAGCTAAGTATTTTCCATCGGCAAAGACAACGAAGTTAAGAAATGATATTACCACAATCACTCAATTTGAAACTGAGTCTTTATATGATGCATGAGAGAGGTACAAAGAGTTATTGAGGAAGTGTCCTGATCATGAATTACCGAAATGGCTGCCAATTCAAATATTCTATAATGGGTTGGGAATTACAAATCGATCTACGGTTGACGCAGCAGCTGGAGGTGCACTTATGACCAAAACTCATGAAGTAGCATATGAGCTTTTAGAGGAGATGACATCTAATAATTACCAGTGGTCTTCAGAAAGAGCAATGTCAAGAAAAGTGGCTGGAGTTTTTGAACTTGATCCTATTACTACTTTAACTGCAAAAATTGATATTTTATCTAAACAAATAGGTAATATGAATGTTAAAGCTATTCAAACTAATATGATTTGTGATCTTTTTGCAGGAAATCATTAAAGTGCAGATTGCCAAGTGGGGAACCCTTTTCCTCAATCAAATGCCGAGCAAGCAAATTTTGTGTCAAACTTTCCAAAGCAAAACAATCCTTATGCAAACACATACAATCCAGGATGGAGAAATCACCCCAACTTTTCTTAGAACAACAATCAAGGAGGAGCTAGACCACAACAAAATTTTCAACAACAAGAAAAGAAGCCGACACTTAAGGAGATGTTCATGCAGTACATGCAAAAGACAGATTTGGTAATACAAAATAATACAACTTTAATTCACAATCTTGAGGCTCAAATTGGTCAAATTTTAAATATTTTTACAGAAAAACCAGCAGGAACCGTACCCAGTAACACCGTAACAAATCCCGAGGTACATGTCAAAGCAATAACACTAAGAAGCGGGACAACAATTGAGCAAGCACAGACCCAAAATGCCGAGCAAAATGGGGTTGAAAAGCAAAGTGGGATCAAGCAAATTGTGGAGGAACAAACGAAGCAGATGGCCAATCACCATTCTAAGAAGGATAAAGGAGTTTCAAACCAAACAATTTCAGGAGAGTTTAATTCCGACACTTATCCTAATTCACCTCATGATTCACTTATTCCTTTTCAGTTAAGACTTAAAAAGAATAATCTTGAAAATCAATTTTCTAAAATTTTAAATATTTTTTAAGAAATTGCATATTAATATTCCTCTTATTGAAGTTTTGGAACAAATGCGTAAATATGCTAAATTTTTTAAGGATATTTTATCAAACAAGCAAAAATTAGAGGAAAATGAGAAGGTGATGCTAACTGAATGGAGTAGTGCAATTTTACAAAAGAAGCTGCCTCCTAAACTTAAAGATCCAGGGAGTTTTACAATTCCTTCCACTTTTGAAAACTCTTATTTTGATAAAGCATTATGTGATTTAGGAGCAAGTATTAATCTTATGCCTTATTCTGTTTTCAGGAAATTAGGTACTGGAGAAGCAAAACCCACAACAATCTCATTGCAATTGGCGGACAGATTTATTAAGTACCAAAGAGGAGTAATTGAGGATGTTTTGGTGAAAGTAGACAAGTTCATATTTCCCGCTGATTTTCTTGTGCTTGACATGGAGGAAGATGAACAATTCCCTTTGATTTTGGGGAGACCCTTTCTAGCTACGGGGAGAGTTTTGATTGATGTCCAACAAGGAACACATATTTTGAGGGTTGAGGATGAGCAAGTAACGTTTGATGTCTTTAAATCCATGAAGTTTCCTACCGAAGACCAGTCATCTTTTCAAGTAAGCGAAATTGATTTAACTATGGGCGAGAAATATAAGGTTGAAAGTGAAAAGTTACCAATCGAAGTATTCCTAATAAATTCAGCAACTCTTGAATCTGAGAAAGAAAATATTTTTGAATATGTTATATATTTGGATGCTGCACCATCTATTCATCCATTTTCTCAGCTGAAATTCAAAAAGGTAGGGTATCAAAGACTCCATCTTCAAGAAAGAAATGACTCAAACTCGAACTTGATCCTAATTCACACATGAAAAGAATTATTGAAAAAGAGGCTCGTATGTTGTTGGATCTTGGCGTCACATAACCATCTCAGCTACCATGTCTGGCTGAAGACTTAAAACTTAGTGCTTCTTGGGAGGCAACCCATGGTTTCTTTTACTGCATTTAGATTTTCTTTTTCTTTTAGTTTATTTTAATTTTTGATTTATTTAGGATTGAATCAGTTTGGAAGTCGCTGGGCGGAGCTATTTTCTACACCTATATTGATGGCTGTTTTTTAGCAGGATGAAGTCAGAATCTGGAAAAGTGTTTCAAAGAGCGATCGTAGGAAATTCTCTTAGCTTTCCACAATCAAAGAATCAGGCAATTTGGACATCTACAACTCCAGATATCACCGAAACAATAAAGGTTGTGCGTCCATAATTTTTACACGAATCAAGGGAGAAATTCTGAACTTTTCACATTATTTTTGTTTTTATATTTCCTTGCCCATTGAGGACAATGTGATATTCAAGTTTGGGGGAAGGGGTACAATTTTGTTATATTTTATATATATTTGAAAAGAAAAACAAAACAAAGTACTGCAATTGGGCTCACCATTACCCTTTTGAGTTCTTTATTGTGCTAAAGTATTGAAATAATTTTTTTAGGATAGACAATGGCTTATAAAGCAAGCTTAGCATACCTATTTACTTTAGGATTATTTAATTTCTAAATTCCTTACACAATTGTGAGAGTCATATGATTATACATAAAAGAAAAAATGTGATGTATTTTCTTGTGATTATCCCCTTTGAACTAGTCCTAAATAGAGTTCAAGTAAATGGAGTGATAATAATTAAATAATTGAATGAATAAAGTTTTATCTACTCCAATATTTTGAGTTGCTTAGTAACTAGGGGTATTCATCACCAATTTTTACTTTTACGTCAAACGGCAACTAGTTGAAATATGAGTATGCAAAAGCACTCTAAGTTTGTGACTTGTTGAGTAACCGGGTGAATTTATCACAAATGTCTGCATTCGCATCAAAAGGCAAGTGACTACTTAGAGAGAGGAAAAAAAAACTCTAGTTTGCTACTCAATTTGTAATAGTGAGAAGAAGGTGATCACATATGGAGTTGTTACATTATATAATTACATTAATTGCATGACAAATATGATTGGGTTAGGAATTATGAATGAATAATTGCACTGGAGTAAGTGAGTATACCTAGTATTCCTTTATTTTGCTATTGTTTATGTTTTAAGTTAAAATTTTGATGCTTGCATGATAAGACCTCCTAGCGTGATGAGTTTAGCCTACTTATGATGATTATTCATTGATTTATGAGTTTACATTTTGCTCGAGGACAAGCAAAATCTTATGTTTGGGGGTATTTGATGAGTAGAATTTTATACACAATTTTTATTACCCTTTTATGCATTAAATTGCATGTTCTAGTTTATTTCTATAAAATTTATCGTATTTCTACGCAATATTATTTATTTGTTTGATTTTGTAGGAATGAGATGGATAAGTGCAAAAAGTGGGCCTTTTGCGTGAAATCATGGAAGAAAATAAGGATGAATATTTCAAAATTTAGCCAGCAAAATACAAGTTTTTACGAATTGGCCCATGGAAGAATCAATAAAAAAATATATCGGTCAAGTACGAGGTGGAGTGGAACTTTGTAAAAGAAAAAAAAGAAAAAGAAAAAGAAAAGAATGAAAGAGTACTGATTGAATTGGTTTTGAGATTGGATTAGTTAGTTAATTAATTAAAAGATTAATCCTAATCATATATTAATTAATTAATCTAATCCTAGTTAATTAATCTAATTAAAACTCTACACCTACCCCTATATAAAGAGAGCAGGAGGTGTGAAGAAAAAACAAGGGGGTTTCTGTGGTTGGGCGGCTCGAAATCCAAGGCAGAGAGGGAAGTAGGTTGGCGGCGGGACCTGAAGGAAGAAAAAAAGAAAATTTAAAGAGAAGCTGCAGAACGAAACCAGAGAAAGAGGAGAGAGGAGAAGGGGGTGCTGACATGGGCACTGTGTGGGTGGCGCGGAAAACGAAGGTAGAGAGAGGAGAGAGAGAGGCACTGTTAAGCGCGAAATTCAAGGCATTTCGACTTGGATTTTCGGCAACAAAACATAATTTTTTTTCTCTTTTCTCTTTTTCTAATTTTATTATGTAATCAAATTCTATGTTTGTTAGTTGTAAATTTATTATGAACTAAATTTGTTATTTCTAGGCTTTGATGTAGCCTAATTTTGTGAACACAATTTTAATTGCGGATTATTTTTCTATTTTTTTATGGTTGTATGTTTAATTTTTGTTTTTAATGCTTACAATTGTTTGGACAATTTTTGTATGATTTATTGGATCATGGAGAGACCGAGAGGTAATTTGTGATTTAGAACTATAGAATTAAACACCATTGATTGAGCGAAATTAGAAATGATTTACCGCGATTGATGTGACTATAAAGAAATCCATAGATTTTAATGAGTCTTCAATTAATTAAATTTGCATAGAGATATGAATTCCTGTTAGTTGGAGATTGTTACCGCTGAATCTGGTGTGGGGGTAAACAGATAGAATTTGTGGGTTCGTGGAAAAACCTGAATAGCAAATCCAAGCCTGTTCGTCGGAATTGGGCTGCTGACTCCCGCCGTTCACCTGCAAGGAAGTGCAAAACATCGGGGTTGATCCCGGCGACGCACC
This sequence comes from Hemerocallis citrina, assembly GCA_017893485.1. Classification (NCBI taxonomy): domain Eukaryota; kingdom Viridiplantae; phylum Streptophyta; class Magnoliopsida; order Asparagales; family Asphodelaceae; genus Hemerocallis; species Hemerocallis citrina. Next base: position 119,924 of record JACEHZ010000678.1, on the reverse strand, counting down.
CTCCGACGCTCTTGAGGAGTAGTTTAACTGTTTCAGTGGCTAGTGGAGTTGTATCGGAGTCCGAATGGAGGGTTTTGAATCTCGAAGGGGGTAGTGAGGTGATTTTTGAAGCTGCAAGCTGTTCTGAAGCCATGTTGAATATTCGACGGTTTTTATCTATTTTTTTCGGATTATCTATTTAATTTTGCGATGTGTTAACCAGTCGTTCGGGGGCCTTAACAATACATTCTAGGCAATAATTGTTCATTCAGGGGCTCAAAAATATTCTCCCGAATTTATAATTATTTTCTAGAATTTCTAGTTAATTTTCTCGATTTTTTAGTAATTTTTTCGCAATTTTTAAATAAATAAAACGATTAAAATAAATAAAAACTGATTTTTAATACCTATTTATGGCGTGGCTTGATCTGGACCGTTGATCTCGGGCGAGCGCGAATTTCTGAGAGATCTGGCGGTTGTAGTCGCTCGGCAGCCATTTTCTCGCTTTTGGAGTTCGGATGGGCACCTGCTCGGTTGGCCGACCGGGGGTCTAAGGGTTCGGCTGTCCGAGCGACGTGGCACGATCTGAGCCGTCGGATGGTGGCACGAATATCGAGACAGGCTCAGTTCCCAAGAAAATGCTATCTTGTCGTTTAGCGCATGTGGCACGATCTGGAACGTTCATCACCAGAAGCACAAATTTCTGGGAGATCCAACGGTCGTGGTCGCTCGGCACCTTTTTTCTCTGTTTTGGAGCTCGGATGGGCACTTGCTCGGTTTGCCGACCGGGGTCTAAGGGTTCGGCTGTCCGAGTGACGTGGCACGATCTGAGCCATTTGATGGTGGCACGAATCTCGAGACGGGCTCAGCTCCCAAGAGAACGCTATCTTGTCGTCTAGCGACGCTGGCAAGATCTGGGTCGTTGGATCGAGATCTTACACGAATGGGCACTTGAATTTTCTCCGTTTTGGGCTCGGATGGGCACTTGCTCGGTTAGCCGACCGGAGGTCTAAGGGTTCGGCAGTCCGAGCGTGGTGGCACGATCTGAGCCATTGGATGGTGGCACGAATCTCGAGACGGGCCCAGTTCCCAAGAGAACGCTATCTTGTCGTCTAGCGACGCTGGCAAGATCTGGGCCGTTGGATGATGGCACGAATCTCGAGACGGCTCGTTTCCCAAGAAAATGCTATCTTGTCGTTTAGCGACGCTGGCAAGATCTGGGCCGTCTGATCGAGATCTTACACGAATGTTGAGGAGAAAGTGAATTTTCTCCGTTTTGGGGCTCAGATGGGCACTTGCTCGGTTAGCCGACCGGAGGTCTAAGGGTTCGGCAGTCCGAGCGTGGTGGCGCGATCTGAGCCATTGGATGGTAGCACGAATCTCGAGACGGGCCCAGTTCCCAAGAGAACGCTATCTTGTCGTCTAGTGACGCTGGCAAGATCTAGGCCGTTGGATGATGGCACGAATCTCGAGACGGCTCAGTTCCCAAGAAAATGCTATCTTGTCGTTTAGCGACGCTGGCAAGATCTGGGCCGTCTGATCGAGATCTTATACGAATGTTGAGGAGAAAGTGAATTTTCTCCATTTTGGGGCTCGGATGGACACTAGCTCGGTTAGCCGACCGGAGGTCTAAGGGTTCGGCAGTCCGAGCGTGGTGGCGCGATCTGAGCCGTTGGATGGTGGCGCGAATCTCGAGACGGGCCCAATTCCCAAGAGCATTAATGGCGCCCCAGGATTTGTGCGGCGTTCCAACTTCCCGGGGTCATTAAGAATGGCGTCCTCTAATTAATGCGTGGCGCTTCAGCTCCCTAGGCGTGGCTGCTGGGCTTCCGTCGCTTGGCCTCCCGAGGGCCATAATGGCTGGTCCTCAGGAGGAGGTTATAAATACCCCACTCCTCCTGTAGTTTCGATCACAGCAATGGTGGTTCATCGACCATCCGAGGTGTCTGCCTTGGGTGAATGCCTGTTTTTTGAAAAATTCTAACCCTGAGAACGTCGGATGGGTGGTCACTCTTCCGCCGTGATCTTCTCCTGACTCTGACGGCCCTGATGCGGATGTCAGGTCCAGGGGAGATCAGGGCAGAAGGGGTGACGACCGGAGTCCGGACCCGGGGGACAAGGTGCCTCGGACGGATTGGGCTTCTCCGATCTCTATCTTCTTTCCGGACTGACGGCTTCTGATGGTTGTCAGCCCGAAGGAGCTAGAGATGGGAGGTGGTCCGATCTGCCTTCTGACTTGGCCTCACGCGATGGTGGTTTTTCTCCCACCCTTGAACGATTCGTGGTTTCGGCTTCCGAGGCCGTAAGCCTCGAGTTGCTCATGGGTGAGAGGGGAACCGACCGAGTCCTGGGGCGCTCGCCGAGGGCGGGTGCCTTAAAAATTTTAATCCAAATTTTCTCCTGCTTCCTGGGACAGATGCGGGGGGTCCGGTTCCGAAGTGCTTCATCCGGGCGGTGTGGCGCGATCTGAGCCGGTGGATGGTGGCACGAATCTCGAGACGGGCTCTTGTTCGGTAGCCGACCGGGCTCTTTGATGTTGGGTTCGGATCGCACGTCGCTCGGATTTTGATCTCGTGTGTGCCGAGCTATTTGACTTGTATCGAAACATTTTGCATTTTTGCTAACCGTTGCTGCTCGGGTACAAAGTCGTTCGGGCTTTCGTAACGCTTCTAAAGCCGCTCAAGAGTCGCGCCCTTTAGTTAGGAAGCCCAAGAGACTTTTTCTTTTACTATAAATCTTCACTCTCAAGTTTTTACTTTTCACCATCGAAGTTTTTAGCTCCTGGGTGGCGCTGCTAGCTGTCGCGGCAAGGCGTTTCTTTGCTCCGGCGAACTTTTCTAGCCGTAACTGTCACTTCAAGGTCAGTCTCTTTCCTCTCTCTTTAGAAAAAATGGTTAAGATTATTTCTTCGGATGAGACCCCCGCCTCGGACCGAGTCTGAGCCGAGCGAGTAAAGAGAAGGAGGTGGTGGAGCCGACCGAGCAGACCGTGGTCTAGCCGAGCAAGAGTGGGGAGGTCACCGAGCTACCCCAGGATGTTGCCGCGATCTCCCAGAAGGGTAAGGGAGTCGTGACGGTCATAGAGCAGCCAAAGACGGCAGGGGAGTTCGGTCGACAGCCGATCGTTCTGTCGAGCGTTGGGGGAGTATGGAGCTACTCCGAAGAGATGCTGGAGAAGGTGACGCAGGGCACCGCCAAGTCCGTAGAGGAGAACGAGCCGAGAGAGATGTCTGAGGTGGACCATATCTCTTCGGTCCTTACTGAGGCTGATCTGCAACGGATCCGGACTGGATTCCAAATCCCTGCCGAGTATGGGCTGCTCCTCCCGGGGCCTGGTTTCCGAGCCTGCACGTCGTCTTCGGCCGACGCGTGCGTTTTTCCGGTCGACTCCTTGGCCACCGGGCTTCACTTTCCACTGCATCCGTTCATTGCCGAGGTCCTCAATTGGTACGTCCTGTGCCCCGCCCAGCTGATGCCGAACACTTGGAGGCACGTTTTGGCATTTGTTCTTCAGTGTCAAGAGATCGGCGCCGAGCCAAGTCTGTTCCTCCTTCGGAGCCTCTACCGCCCATGTCAGCCGAACAGGAATGAGCAGAGGTTCTACCTTTCGCCGCGGACAGGCGTGAAGTTGATCGAGAACCCGGACTCGATCAAGCATTGGAAAGAGAAGTATTTCATTGTCCGAGCTCCCGAACCCTGGGCAATTCCGATAGCTTGGTCGAGGGAAGGCCTGCCCAAGCGAGCGAAGAAGGAGCCGGTGCTGAGTGACGAGGAGACAGAAGTCCTCAAGAAACTCCTCGGCCTGCCGATGCTAAGTTGGAAAGACATTACCGAGGAGGCTTTGTTCTGAGGGGGTCTCAGTCCGATCGACCCCAGTACGCTTCTGGTATTTTTACTTTTTTGCTTGAAGTTCTTGAAAATTTTTCTAAGTTTTTTCATTCGGTTTGTGCAGAGTCTTCCAAGATGGACTATAGGGCGTTGATGGCGAAGGCCAAGGCGGCTAGGGAGCAGGAGGCGAAGAAGAAGAAGAGACCTTCGACGGGGCCTCAGGGCGGCCGAGCACCGAAGATACCTTCCGTTCCAAAGACAGCCGACCTGCCGGTGGTCGAGTTCCTGGAAGCCGATCCCGAGCACGACCAGGTCGCGGCCTCCGATCTCCTTTCCACGGATGCGCCGACGCCACCGGTGAAGACTGATGCTCCCGGCTCGTCGAGCGGCGTGTTCAACGTGAGCAAGGTGTTATCCCTCCAAGTTCCGCCCCTCACTACCGAAGCGGAGAAAATTCTGACCGAGGGGCACAAGCAGATCTTCGTTCCCGACTGGCAAGTAATGAAGGTCGACGGTTTTTTGGGGGACGACAACATTTGTATGCAGGCGGTGAAGCACCTGCCGACCCCAAAGGACCGAACGGCGCTTAAGTCCAGGGAGGTCGGGGACGCCACAATGCAAATTGCTCGGAACACGATGTCGGTAAGTGGACCGAACACTTTCTTCTTGAAGCATTTTTTCCGAAATTTTCTAAGTTTCTAGGTCCGGACCTTAACTGTTTGTTCTCTTTTCAGACCCTCTTCCACTTCAACTTCTTGCTCGAAGAGTTCGCGAGCAAAGGACAAGAGCTGACCGCGCAGTACGACCGGGAGAGGTTGGAGCATGCAAAAGCTGTGAAGCTGCTCGATGCTGAGCAACTCCTCTCGGAAAAATGCGGTGCCGAGGTGGCAGGGTTGGAGGCGAAGCTGGCCGAAGCCATTCAGCGGTCGAAGGACGAGACAGCCAAGCTCGAGGCCTCGGAGAAGGAGAATGCTGAGCTTAAGGAGGAGCTGGACAAAGCCCGGTCGGAGGCGGAGAAAGCTCGGAAGGAGACATCAGGGCGAAGCACCAGTCGAAGGTGGTGAAGGCGAAGAGGGCCGTCCAGCAAGAGGCCGAGGAGCACATGTTCAAGAACATGGAGGATGCGTACGGCCGAGCCCTGCTTCATATCGCAGCTCGGAACTCGGGGTTCGACACCTCCTCCGACCACTTCTACGACCCTGTGGACGGCAAGGAAGAGCTCCCTTCGGTAATGCTCGGCCCCGAGGGACAGACCGAGGGTGTCAAAGGCACGGGCAAGACCAAGGCCGAAGATGAAGAGGAGGACTGCTCCGAGGACGAGGACGTGGACGAGGACCTGGGAATCGTCGGGGGGTCGGCAGATCCGAGAGACAAAAAGGTCGACCCCTGACTTGGTTGCGTCTTTAGTTCTTTTTTTTTTTCTTTTTATGTGTAAGCCTGACTGCGGACTGGCTACCGCTCTTGTAATGCGTTTTGAGTTTTGAATGAAAACACTTTTTGTTTGGCCAAAAATTCTCCAAGTGTTGGAGCTCGGATTTTATGTTTGACTAGTTGCAAAATTTCTCCAAGTGTTGGGCCTCGGATTTATCTTTGCTTTTCAGGTGAAGTTTGGTCCGATCACGGAGGTTTCGTATCTTCGTAAGGAGCTAAAAGAGATGAAGCGAGCGCTTTCTCATAGCCGAGAGAGGCGGTTTTATATGCTCTTGAAGCTAGAGGAGATAAAGGCGGCTGCGAGGGGTATTGTCGTGAGTTGAAGCAACTACGGAAGCAACCCCAAGCTTCTCGTCTCGAAGGCGAGACAGTGGGGCTTCGCAGGGAGCTTTTGGTTGCCGAGCAAAAGAATAGCGAGCTCTTGGCCGAGGTACGTCACTTGGAGGTAACGGAGAAAGAACATTCGGCGAAAGAAGAGGAGTTAGCCTCCGAGTTGGAGAAGTTGTCATCCGAGCGCCAAAAGTTATTGGCGAAGGTCGATAAGCTTAGGAGGATTACGATAGACAGGGGGATCGAGGTCACACATTATCGACATCTTGCGACCAATAATGCCGATGTTGCGGGCTCGTTAAGACCTCCTCGTTTGAAGATGTCGTCGAAGGATGATGTTCTGAGAGATAGGATTATCGAGCAGGAGGAAGAGATCGCGTCGCTCAAGCCTCTGCCTGAGAGGGCCAACGTTCGTAGTACGTCGTGTACTCGCGAAGAGAGCGAGAAAGGGATTACTTTCTACGAACTTGCGACTCGTTTGCCTGCGGTGAGGCGGAGTCCTGCTGACGCTCAGAGTAGTGTAACTGTCTCGTCTAGCGGCGCCTTAGTTGGCGCCGCAGTTAAAGTTAGCGGCGAAGGGGGATCTCGCTTCGCTGGTTTGGAGTCGAGCTCGGAGGTCAGGCATCGCCGACCTCGGGTTTCCTTGAACCGGAGCGTTCCCCTTCCGAAGAAGCGCTAAACATGTTGTATTATGTCTCTCTAAGTTATTGTAAAATCCTGTTGTAGCGTCGGTCTAGTTGTATGTAGGGCTACTTTATTTGAATAAAAACCTTTGCTTTGCTTCTGTGTAACTTCCGATCTCTGACAACTTACTCAAAGTTTGAAAGTCTGATTGAAAATTCTTGAAGTGTTGGGCTTCAGTAGTGTTTGAAATTTTGTTGTTTGACTCTTCTTCTTTTCAGCTTGTGGTGGTGGCTGAAGACGCCGAGCCTGCTCGCTCGGATGACAACCCTCGAGCCGAGGCTGTCTCAGGGGGGACGAGGCCATGCTTGGGGAGGTGCCGAGAGCGGCTCTACGAAGTCGAGCTGGGATTGCACCGAGCCGAAAGCGAGCGGAACCATCTTCAGCTCGTCCTAGATCAATGGGACATCGAGATACAGCATCTGGAGAGCAGGATCGCCGAGATGACCCCCGTAGGAGAGGACGAAGGTTCGGCGACCGCCTTTAGCAACACTCTTCGGATCCAGTGTGTTCGGCACAATTTGTCAAAAATAACAGCGGAGAGGGACGATCTGCTTTCCGAGATCTGTCACCTGCAGACTGTAGAGGCGGAGCTTCGAATGGAGGGAGAGGGATTGGCGGCCGAGGTGGCCAAACTGATGACCGAGCGGGACGAGCTGACGGCCGAGGTCGACGCACCGAAGTGTAGTGGGTCGGCATTGTAATTTTTCTACTTTAAGGCCTTGTGACCTTGTTGTACGGAAGAGTCGCTTTGTACTGTATCCCAATTATTAATAACATTTCTTTTTCGAACTCGCATGCCCTTTGTAACTTTGTGTAGTCATTTTGTTTGTGACTGTGTTCATCGCGCCGAGGTCTCTGAGCCGACCTCTTGCTCGCTCGGCCAGTGGTGCCGAGCAGCGCTTTGGTCTCCTAATCTTGTGAACTTGCGAGATGGGCCAAGCCTTACCTAATAGTGGGCTCGCTGGCCACCGTGAGAGTAGTCCGACGGTTGTGGGAGCAATTCCGAATGGCGACCCACTCCTAGCCCGCTTAGAAGCGAGTTTGCGGAGTAGAATCGAGCCAAGTGTTGGACTCCGGAACCATCGTTAGAGTTCAACGGTCGTGGGAGCAATTCCGAATGGCGACCCACTCCTAGCCCGCTTAGAAGCGAGTTAGCGGAGTAGAATCGAGCCAAGTGTTGGACTCCGGAACCATCGTTAGAGTTCAACGGTCGTGGGAGCAATTCCGAATGGCGACCCACTCCTAGCCCGCTTAGAAGCGAGCTTGCGGAGTAAAATCGAGCCAAGTGTTGGACTCCGGAACCATCGTTAGAGTTCAACGGTCGTGGGAGCAATTCCGAATGGCGACCCACTCCTAGCCCGCTTAGAAGCAAGCTTGCGGAGTAGAATCGAGCCAAGTGTTGGATTCCGGAACCATCGTTAGAGTTCAACGGTCGTGAGAGCAATTCCGAATGGCGACCCACTCCTAACCCGCTTAGAAGCGAGCTTGCGGAGTAGAATCAAGCCAAGTGTTGGACTCTGGAACCATCGTTAGAGTTCAACGGTCGTGAGAGCAATTACGAATGGCGACCCACTCCTAGCCCGCTTAGGAGCGAGCTTGCGGAGTAGAATCGAGCCAAGTGTTGGACTCCGGAACCATCGTTAGAGTTCAACGGTCGTGGGAGCAATTCCGAATGGCGACCCACTCCTAGCCTGCTTAGAAGAGAGCTTGCGGAGTAGAATCGAGCCAGGTATTGGACTCCGAACCATTGATTGAATAAAGAATAAAGGCGGAGAGACACAAGCAATTTTATAAGTACGAAAAAGCATTCTTTATTGATAATTGACGGCAAGCCATTTTTACATATGACAACTTAAGAGAGGATTACAAGTTAGAGGAGAGGAACGGTTCGACACCCTGTGATACTCAGAGAGGCGCTGGGGCGCTTTCTTGGTATTTTAAAAGGTGGTCGGCATTCCAGGTCCTCGGAATCTCCCTGCCTTCAAGGTCTTCTAGACGATAAGCTCCGGGCTGAACTACCCTTGCGATCTTGTAAGGTCCTTCCCAATTCAGAGCTAGTTTGCTCTTCTGATTGGGGAAGGAGATGGCCTGTTTTCTGAGGACCAAGTCGCCCTCCTTGAGATCGGTGGGTCGGACTCTCTTGTTGTACGCCAACTCGATCCTCCTCCGGCAGTTTTGTTGGCGGATGGACGCTCTTTCCCTCAGTTCGTCCACCAGGTCTAAGTTCGTCCGGAGTTCTCTGGCGTTCTGTTCCTCATTGTAGGCTGCCAGGCGAGGAGAAGGTATTCCGACTTCGAGAGGTATCACTACTTCGGACCCATAGGTGAGGTTGAACGGGGACTCTCCTGTGGGGGTCCGTTTGTTCGTGCGGTAGTTCCACAGCACGTTGGGGAGCTGGTCGACCCACAAGCCTTTAGAACACCTGTCCGGTCTCTTCTTGATACCAGAGAGGATCTGCCGGTTAGCGTTCTCTGCCTGGCCATTCGACTGTGGGTGGGAGACGGAGGAGAAGTGTTGTTGGATGGCAAGGTCTTCACATAGAGTTCGGAATGCGGCCCCAGTAAACTGAGTTCCGTTGTCTGTTACGAGGGCACAGGGGACGCCGAATCGGCAGATGACGTTCTTCCAAAAGAATTGAAGTACCTTGTTTTTGGTGATAGTGGCTAGGGGCTCGGCCTCAATCCACTTCGAAAAGTAGTCGATGGCCACCACCAAGAACTTGAATTGGCCCGGAGCTGGAGGGAATGGCCCTAGTAAATCCATCTCCCACATTGCGAAGGGGATAGGACTTGATAGGGAGGCGAGGTTAGCTTGGGGGAGGCGACGAATGTTGGAATGTCTCTGACAAGAGCCACATTGCTGAACGTGTCGCTCGGCGTCTTGGAGGAAAGTGGGCCAGAAGTATCCATAATTTAGAGCTTTCCGAGCCAAAGACCTAGACCCTGAATGTGCCCTGACGATGCCTTCATGGAGCTCCTGTAAGGCATAGTCGGCTTGTTCTGGGGAAAGGCATCTTAGGTATGGTCGGCCATCTATCTGCGAGAAGGAGCGCTCGTACAAGATCCCCTCGATCAAGATGTACCGCTCGGCCCTGGTTCTTACTCGGCGTGCTTTCTTGGGGTCCTCAGGGAGGAGTCCGTCCCTTAGGAATTCCACTAACGGTTTCATCCAATTATCTCGCAGTAGGACCGGAAATGACTCCACTGAGTCGAGGGTCTCGTCTTCTATACTCGGTTTCAAGAGGACCTCGATCAAGATGGTCTGCTCGAGACCTTGGAGGGAGGATGAGGCCAACTTGGAGAGGGCGTCGGCCTGTGAATTCTCTTCTCGAGGGACTCGTTTGATGAGTGCCTCTTCGAACCGGGCCATGAAGGTTCGGACTTTGGCGAGGTACTTCGCCATCCGTTCGTCTCGTGCCTCATAATCACCCAAGACTTGATTCACAACCAGCTGAGAGTCACTATAGATTCGAAGGCATTGTGCCCTGGCACTTCGGGCAAGTCCAAGGCCGGTGATTAGTGCCTCATACTCCGCTTCGTTGTTTGAGGCTTTGAAATTCATGCGGAGGGCATACTGGAGGACGAAGTCATCTGGACCTGTCAGGATGATACCGGCGCCGCTCCCCTCGTTGCATGAGGAACCGTCCACAAAAACCGTCCAGATGGGTGGTCCGTTCTCTGCTTGGCTGACCTCGGGGATGGTGCTCTCGACGATGAATTCCGCTAAGGCCTGAGCCTTTATTGCGGTTCGAGGCTGGTAGAAGATGTCATGTTGGCTCAGCTCGATGGACCATTTCATAAGCCGACCTGAGGTTTCTGGCTTGTGGAGTACTTGTTTTAGTGGTTGGTCGGTGAGGACCACAACCGAGTGGGACTGAAAGTATGGGCGGAGCTTCCTTGCCGCCATAATCAGGGCGTAGGCCATCTTTTCTATCTTTGGGTAGCGGAGCTCGGCGTCTCGAAGCATCTTGCTCACATAGTAGATGGGCCTCTGAGCCCGGTCTTCTTCCCTGACCAAAACAACACTTAGGGTCTGCCCCGAAGCAGCTAAGTAGATGAAGAGGGTTTCTCCTGGAACAGGCTTGCTGAGCAGGGGAGGGTTGACCAAGTAAGCCTTCAGTTGGTTGAACGACTCCTGTTGCAATTCGCCCCATTCGAAACCTTTGGCCCCCCTGAGAGCCTTGAAGAAGGGGAGGCACTTTTTCCCAAACTTCGAAAGGAATCGCCCAATAGTGGCGAGGCAACCCGTAAGCCTCTGCACTTCCTTGACGTTCCGGGGTGGGGCCATGTCCAGTATGGCCTTAATTTTTTTAGGATTTGCTTCGATCCCTCGCTGGATGACCATGAAGCCGAGGAACTTTCCTAACGAGACCCCGAACGCACACTTGTTCGGATTAAGCTTCATGTTGTGCCTTCTCAGTACGCCGAATGCCTCCTGGAGGTCGGCCACGTAGTCGGTAACTCAGATGCTCTTCACAAGCATGTCGTCGACGTATACTTCCATGTTGCGGCCTATCTGGCTTTGGAAGACTTTATTGACGAGGCGCTGGTAGGTGGCTCCAGCGTTCTTCAATCCGAATGGCATAACTCTATAACAGTAGAGGCCCTGGTCGGTAATGAAGTAAGTCTTCGGGATATCTGGGGGGAACATTCTTATCTGGTTGTAGCCGGAAAAGGCGTCCATGAAGCTGAGGAGCTCATGGCCCGAGGTGGCATCGATGAGGGTGTCGATATTCGGGAGAGGGAACGGATCCTTCGGACACGCCTTATTCAAGTCTGTGAAGTCGATGCATATCCTCCAGGAACCATTGGACTTCTTCACCATGACGACATTGGAGAGCCACTCGGGGTAGTTCACCTCCTGTATGAACCGAGCTTTTAGGAGCTTGTCCACCTCCTCCTTGATGGCTTGTTGCCGCTCGAGAGCAAACTTGTGCCTCTTCTGTTGGACCGGTCTGGACCCCGGCTCAACGCTAAGGCGGTGGACCAATAGCTCTTCGAAAATCCCGAGCATATCCGCGGCAGACCAAGCAAACAGGTCGCGGTTCTTCCGGATGCACTGCACCAAGTCGGAACATAGGGCAGTCGGTGGGGACTTGCTGATGAGGAACTTTCTGCTCGGGTCCTCGTCCGAGAAGAGCACTTCTTCCAATTCGTCCGCCGGCTCAGACGTTCGGCTCGGGGATCTCTAATGTCTCGAGGGAGAGCACCGGACCCCCAGTGGAAGTCATGTAGCATTTCCGAGCCGTCTCTTGGCTGCCCTTGACTTCTCCCACTCTCGCCTGGGTGGGGAACTTCATCTTGAGGTGGTACGCTGAAGGAACGGCTTCCAGGACAGCTAGGCCTGGTCGGCCCAAGATGACATTGTATGCAGCCGGGACATCGACGACCATAAAGTCCATCGGCTCTGTCCGGGTGGTAGGGGTCTTCCCAGCAGTTACGTCCAGGGTGATAACCCTTTCGACAGTTACTGGCACCCCCGTGAACCCGTGGAGCGTGTAGCCGGCCGGTTTGAGGCAATCCTGGGATAGTTGCAGCCCTCGGAAGGCCGAGAGGAAAAGGATGTTCATGGAGCTCCCGTTGTCTACCAGGATCCTCTGCACTTTGAAGTTCGCCATGCGGAGGTCGATAACAAGTGCGACGCAGTGGGGAGTTCGGACCCCTTCGAGGTCTTCATCAGAGAAAGTTACTGGGACGCCGAGGCCTTTGGGGGGAGGGGCGCCGTGAACTGAATTGACCTCTCGGACGAAGGCCTTCCGAGAGGAGTTGGAAGAGCCCCCCATGGGGCCTCCGTGGATGAGGTGCAGAACACGCTCCTCCTCGAACTTGGGAGTTTCATCGCGTCGCTCGGAGCACTTGTTAGCCCCCCGAGGCGGAGGAGTGGCGCGATCTCCCCGATCATTTGTTCTCACAAACTTAGCCAACTACCCCCTCTGGATGAGGGCCTCTATCTCGTTCTTCAATGCCCGGCAGTCGTTGGTGTCGTGGCCATGATCCCGGTGGTAACGACACGATTTCTCCTTGTTCCTCTTCTTGGCTGGGGTGTTCATCCTCGGAGCGGGAGGTATAACTCCCTCCTTCTCGACTTCCATCAGGATGGTGGAGACGCTGGTGGTGAGAGGAGTAAATTTTTCAATCCTGGGAAGAGGACGGCGCTGGCCGCTATTATCCTTTTGTAGATTCTTGGCCCCCTCCTCTTCCGTCGTCTTTCTCTTCGATCCGGAAGCAGATCCTCCGAAACCCGGGAAGCACTCGGCTTCCTCCGCCCGAATATATTTTTTGCATCTAAGGAGAAGGTCGGCGAAGTTGTGCGGGGCTTTTTGGCGAGGGATGACCGAAGGTTAGAGTTGAGGACGTTAGATTGGAATGCGACGGTCGCCACGGACTGGTCGAGGGAGGCGATGGACCTGACCTCCACAGTAAACCTCCTCACATAGTCTCTCAACTTTTCTCCCCTCTCCTGTCGGAGGTGGAGTAGAGAGAGGCTGGTCTTCTCCGTTCGTCTGCTGCTCACAAAGTGAGTTATGAAGAGCGTTTCGAACTGCTCAAAAGAGAAGATGGAAGAGGGAGCGAGCCGGGAGTACCATTCCCGAGCCGAGCCCTTAAGGGTAGCGGGGAAGGTTTTGCAGAGCATGGCGTCGGAAGCTTGGTGGATTAGCATCAAGGTCTTGAAGCTCTCGACATGATCAACAGGGTCCGACTCCCCTGAATACGTTTCAAACTGCGGAGGCTTGAAACCCCTCGGGATGGGAGCCTCCATGATAGTCCGGAAAAAGGGAGGTCTGCCAGGGCGGACGGTCCTACCTCTAGACTCTTCCTCCTTGTCCATTCGACCGATGCGTCTCTCCATCTCGTGGAGACGGCGGTAGAGAGCATCATCCCTTCGGTGGTAGTCGATCGAGCCCCTGGACTCGTCTTCATAGGAGGGGGAGCAGGGACTACGATTACGGTAGTCTTGGGAGCGACGAGGACTATGGTTGTGCAGTTGGTGATTAGGAGCTGGAGGAGGTGTTATGGACCGAGGACGGGGACTTGGGACCCGTGGGGGTGTTGGAACCCTTTGGGCATTGTTGTTGGCGGGGCGAAGGTTGAGGGCTTGCAACACTGTTGCTTGGAATTGTAGGAACTCAGCACGAGTGATGGGCGCCTCATCATTCCTCGGATGACGCCGACCAGCGGGGGAATGCGGTCCCCTCCTACGACGCTCGGGGGATTCCCTCTGACCCCTTCGGTCCGGGGACGTCCTGGTGTCTCGGTGGTGAGGAGATTGCTCACCTGGATGTTGTTGGTGGGCGACTCCCTTTCGGGCCCGCTTATCATTCAGGCGGTGGCGAAGATCCTCATCCTTTTTCCGGTTTAGAACGGTATTACAGAGGTCGGAAGCTCGAGGATGGTGGGAAGCCATGGAATCCGAGGAGGCATTGTGGATGGACACGTGGTCCAGGTGGAGCGGTTGTTTCTGCGGGTCGGGGCGCGAGACCCCCGCGACGGCATTTGAAGGGCCCGTAGGACCATTAAGAGGTTGCTGATTTGGGAGGGGAGGTAGATCCTCGGTTTGAAGCAGAAGTTGTCCCTGTTGATGAGCGGGATGGAAGGGGACTTCTTGCTGTTGATCTGGATTGGGCCCACGATTGAATACCCTTGATCTTACTTTTCTAGGCGGCATGGCTGGAGTAGGTCTTACCAACGGGAATAGGAGGAGCTGCTATTCGTCTGATTTTCCCACAGACGGCGCCAATCTGTTACTGCTGAATCTGGTGTGGGGGTAAACAGATAGAATTTGTGGGTTCGTGGAAAAACCTGAATAGCGAATCCAAGCCTGTTCGTCGGAATTGGGCTGCTGACTCCCGCCGTTCACCTGCAAGGAAGTGCGAAACACCGGGGTTGATCCCGACGACGCACCCTCCGATGCTCTTGTCAGTAACCAGTGATGATTAAGAAAGAGCTTAAGTTGGAAAAAGAGTGATTACCTGGTAACAGTGGTAGGTCGGAGGTATTTATAGTCGCCATGGGAATTTGATTAGGAACCTGATTTCCTGTGATACCGTTAAGAGTAAAATCCTCATAATTGGTTTAGGAAACTGATCCTTGATTTCCGATGAGAGGATAACTGCAAATCAGGCCTGTTGATTTAGTCAAATCAGAGACCCTGATTTCCTCTTGCTGGTTTGGGTTTGTCTCGGGTCGGGACCCGTACCCAGCTGGAGTGGATCCGTTTCGCGAGTTATTGGATCTGTGAAGGGGAGATCAAGTGCCCGCTTCGGACCCATCTATATGCGAAATACCGTTTTAGCCCTGAGCTTCAAGATTCGCGCCCAATCTGGACGGTTCCGATTTAACCCCATTTTTAGCCATATCAGAGATATTTTTGATGTTGTTCGAGAGAAAATATTGAATAATTAGGGGATTTTGGTCTACAACTTGGAAAAGTAAAATTTTTTATTACATGAAATTATGAATTGTGTGGGATAAACTAGGTGAAATCAAAAGCCTTAGAATTGTTTTGCCATTAACAAACAACCAAATTTCGTATTCTATTATATTTAATTAGTTTATTTCTTTCATTTAGATTAATTTAATTTAGTTGCTATTTTTTATCATCTTTTCGATTTTTCAAATAGTAGTTAATCTAGTAATTTTGGTACTCGATAAAATAATTAGTCCTTGTAGGTTCGACACTCTTTTCACTTATCTATACTATTTGTTGCAATTTTGTACACTTGCAAATAATTCACATCAATCGTTTCGTTGACCGATTCTCGTTATTGTTCATCGATTGTGGATTATTGATTATTGATTATTGTTGCCGAGTACATGATCTGTAGAGTTCACCACTATAGTCTAAACTTTCACTTGTTTGTATTCACCGAACTTGTGGTTTGGACACAGATTTACGTGCATTAAATAAGATAATGAAACATGATAGACTTATGATTGAAACTTGCATAGATCATGGTTATTATCATCGACTTAATTCTAGTTTTATTATTATTTTTGATCGTTACATCATTGATTATAGACCTTGACCTTGTTATTGACATTATCATTGATATCTGATATAGTTCTAGTTCCTTGTTCCTTGATATTGATATGTCATGTTTTATTGTTCCTTACATGTTACTAATTGATGTCTGTGACTTTCTCTAATGGATAGCCCCCCCCCCCCCCCCCCCCCCCCTCCCTCCTCTAGATGATGAGCTTGCACATACACAAAAGGATTTAACTGATGGACTCGGTGAGTAAATCTTCTAGGGATTGGAGCCGAATTATTGGCCTACAATAATTGTTTTGTTCATGTTATTTTAATTCCAACATTGTTATTATTATCGTACTTTGTATTATGGGCTTTGATGACCTGAAGTTTATTTCCTTCCAGACGTTGGTTATTTTTTTAAGACATTTCATGGATTATTTATGTTATGTAATTTCATTCTAGCATGCATGGTTGTAATTGTATTTCATATTGTTGAGTTGAATTTTACAGTTTATGAATGATGCAAATCATTCGTTGGGCCTTAGTCACGTGCTTCTACTTCTGAATCTTGGGAAGCAGGGCATGACAGGTTTTTAGTGGTATAAGAGAAACCTATGTTCGGCCCTAATCAGGTTTGTCTTAGCCACCAGGTTTAACTCAACAATATGTACACCACGCTATCACATGAACATGAAGTAACCAACTTATAATCTGGATACTCACCAATTTGATTATATTGCAGACCATGGCTCATGGAGGTTCTTCCACTTCCTGACCCAATTTGATTATATTGTCAGACAATGCTGTTATTCTTCAGACGATGTAGCTAATGATGGCCCTACAACAAGAGCAAAATGAGTTGATGAGGGCTACCTTAGAGACGGCTAACCGAACCACTATTGGTCTTATACCAGGACTACTGCCACCCAGGCCCGGTACAGTGGCAGACTTCATGAGACTACATCCGGATAAGTTCGCGGGTACTGAGACACCATTTGAGGCTGAACAGTGACTGATTCAGACAGAGCAGTTGTTACTAATAGCACGGATCTCCGATGTAGATCGGGTGGATGTGGTAATCCATCTTATGGACCTCGTCCATATCTCGTGGTGGGCAATGACCGAGAGGCTAGAATGACCCATCACTTGGGTACTTTTACTGAGAGCTTCATAATGAAGTTCTTCCCCAACGTCACCAAGTTTAAGATGGAATGGCAGTTTGTCTCATTAACTTAGGTTGGTCGGATGATGTGGCTTATTATCACTTATTGATGCATATTCCATATATGACGATATTAATTTAAACATTATCCTGAACCAGGGAAATCAGTTCATGGATGAGTACGCTGTCGAATTTACCCGGCTCAGCTGTTTTGCAACTGCCTTGGTGGCTAATGAAGAAAATAAGGCCCACAGGTTCTTGATGGGTCTAAGTTTCGACATTCAGGTCCGTCTGGCTACCCATTAGCACCGCACTATGCCAATGTTCTTGATGTTGTCCGAATCCAAGAACAGACCCACAGAAGGAGGAGTGCCACCCAGCGGGCCATTCAGTACCCTACTACCGCCTGATCTACTGGAGGACCTATTCGGAGGCCAGCTCTGATCCCTCTAGTGAGGGCACTGCTGTATTCACCTGCTACTCCAAGGATAGTTCAGACTTGCAACTTCTGCCATAAGGTTGGACATGTGCAAAAGGACTGCAGACTAGCAAATTGTCTGTGCCTTGCATGTAGAGGAAATGGTCATGTGGTCTAGGATTGTCCAAGGAACAGGATCCCTACGCCGACTGGAGGTGCAGTTCAGCAAGGAGTGCTAGCTCCAGGTCAGGGCAGACCGCCACTCCCACCGCAAAGGCAAGCCTTCGACCAGAGGAAAATAGCTCCTAGGGGAGGCCAGATTCGGGGTCGTGGCCAGGCCTATAACCTAAATGCAGAGGAAGCAGATACGACTATTGGTGTTGTTGCATGTATATCAAAATAATTGCATTATCTATATTTCATTTCAGCAATATTTTGTTCCTCCTTGTACAATTATTCATGCACATATCCTGCACACCTTCGTTCTTATTCTTTGACTCTTTGTTAGGCGTCATCTTAATTCTCTCTCTTCCCGCTCATGTTCTAATGATTTCGGTGCTACCCACTCCTTTGTTGCTTTCCACTTCATTGATCGACACCGTTTGGCAAGCGACATCATGCCAACAGCTTGAAATATCACCACAAGTGAAGGCTTCATTATCTGTTCTAATGTGTGCAAGAAGAGCACTTTACTGATAAGTGGCAAGAATTTTAAGGCTGATCTCATTGTGATCCTCATTTCTGAATTTGATGTTATTCTTGGGATGGATTGGCTGGGAGTTACCCATACCGTGATTGACTTTCGAGAGAAGAATGTAGTATTCAAACTTTCAAATCACCAAGAGTTCGAATTTCATCTGGGTGAGACACCTTCCTACCAGAAGGCTAGTGCGCTAGACTCAATGCGCACTGATGGTGAAGTTGCACCCATGGTTGTTGTAACCTCTATTGCTCATATTTGTATTTTTAATTATTTTTTTAAATAAAATTCTTGATTATTCTGCTTTATTTTTTGTTGTATTTATTTTCATTTCTTTTGTGTCGTGTGTTGTTCTTCTCTCTCTTGTAATTCATTTTGCATTGATTCAGCTTTTTGTCCTCATTTATTTGGCCTACAATTCGTTCTTGATCTTGTCTATTGTTTAAACCTATTTGATGACCTAATTTTCTCTTATAGGATTCTTTCTACCCTATTGGATACTATCCAGTTCACCCAAACCCATATTGTCCCTATTTATACACCCTAATTGCACCCTAACCCTAATTACCAAACCCTAATATTTTCTCTCTCTCTCATCCTACCCATCACCTACCCCTACCCCGACTCCCGATCCTCTCCCAACCTCCTTGCTGTCGTCGTTCTCCTCTGACGACCGGCAGACCCCAACCACCCTCACACCCCCTCTCTTCCTTCCCCATGCCCCCCCACTATCCCTGTTCCCCGCTCAAGCCGTGATGCCTAGATCCCCGATGCTGTCTCGTCGCTGCCGTCGTGGACTGTGCCTCCGCCGTCGTCACTTGTTGTGCCGCATCTCCCTAGCGTCGAGGACGACGCTATTGCTGTTGTCTCTTTGTGTGTGTGCGTGTCTCTTTGTGTGCACGTGCTTCAACTATTGGATCTCGCTTTTCGTCTCTCTCGTTCGCGTGTTCGTTATTCGGGATCCGTTCCCATTATTCTATTCTTCATTTTCGTCGTCTTCATAATCAGGCAAGTAACTTGTCTGTGTTCTTTTTGTCATACAAGTTAATACCGTAAGTAATCTAGCATGAAAATATTTGTACTCTCATGATGAACCATATTTATTAGTTAAACCGTTGACATCATCTCTTGATCATGAGTAGTTACAATAATTGACACCCGTTGCATGAAAACAATTAGATTAGATGACACTTTGACTGTATATTATTTTTGATACACTGTATATTGTAGATGACTGTTACATAGATATTTGTTGGATATATTATCTCATTATGGACTATTTGACTTACATGCCATGCTGATTTGAGTAACCCACATATACCATGCTTTGTATGACATCTAGATTGGACCGTTTGTAGTTAAGTTGTTTGATAAAATGCATAAAAGAACTTTTGTTTGCTACTGCCCTATTTTGTATAGTAATTTCGACCCTGTTAACATTAGTAAAATAAATAATTTTGTGAACATGATTTGTAGCCTCTGATTTCTAGTTTCTAGATATTTCGACGAATCTGAATTCTAAGTTTTAATGCATGAGTTGTTGTTTTACTGCAGTTGTATTGTATAATCAAGATTCTGAACTATATGTATTCTGTATGGAAATTTATTTTAAAACTGATATTAAAAGTAGAATATGAACCCTATATTTTGCTGGGTATGTTTAGATATGACTGGGAACAATCCCTAATTTTTGTGGAATTAATTAATGACTTTGTATCTCATTTTATGCTTTTCAAAGCAATCGAAATATTTCCAAACTGCTTGTTGTTAAGTAAAGAATTATGTTTTCAACCTGATTCTATTCGTTTTGGATGAAAATTTTGTCAATAAGAACTGTAGACTTATTTTTCTATTTTATCACTCTTTTGACGGATCAGGATTTCAAATCATATTTTATGAATTATCTCTATTTTAGTGCTGTTGTGTCTGAACTTTCAGAATCGAAATTTTGTTGCATTACTCTGTTTTCCCAATTTTGTTGACATTACTATTTGTAATCTAAATTCATGATATTTCATATTTTGAAACTAGATATGTTAGGGAATCTTCCAGATTTTTCTCAGTTTTAATTATGATGGTTTTCAACTCTTTTCATGCTTATAAATAAGATATTTCTGACTGAACACGATTTTTGTATTAAATGCTATTTTCGACCCTGTTTCTGTGGCTGATTTGTGACTTATATATATGTTCTGGAATCAAAAAAGTGTCTAGTTTCTGGACTTTCTAACGGATCTGGATTTGCTATTTTGTAGCAATGGGAATCTTAGATTTGGTACAATAGTGTCTTGACGTCCAGAACTGAAAATGTCGTTGTTTTGACTATTATGAATTGTTTTTATCAACCGTTGTAATCGCTATTTCATCTTAGACTTATTCCCTGTTCTTGCCATGTCTTTAGCCTGTTTGTATTCGTTCACACATGTTCATTGATAATAAAAGAAATCAAGCCAGGGTTTTAAGGGAAAAGATCGAGTTGTGGACAATATAGAAATACATATTCAGAAGGGACTCGTTTCCCCACTGTTTACTGTGGTACCTACTGTTTATCTCTTGATGCATGAGGGCATGATCTATGACACTGTTACTGTTTGTTATTACTGTTACTGTTACTGTTTGTCTGAATATATTGCCTTATAGAAGTTCCACTACAAAATCTTAAAACGAAACTATTTGATGTAGCAACCATGTGGTAAAATCTAGGACACAAAAAGTTCTACCTAGTCAGTAATGAACGTTAGACATAAGAATAACTGTTTACACTGTCATATCCTGTTATGGTTACTGTGGACATACTGTTACTGTTGATTACTGCTACCATTGACACATTATTACTGTTGACCTTTACTATTACTGTTATCACTACACTGTTTACTGTCACTTGTAGACTGTTATACTTACTGCTTTCTCCATGTTAGTATTACCTATTTAGTTTGGCTTTTGCCATTTTCCTACTTGTATTGCTTGTGGCCCAGACTTGCATCTAACGGGCAATATGTTTTTCTGTTTTCTCTATTTTCCTTATAATTGCCATATGAGCAGGTTTTGCTGATCAATTGCCTATTGGATTTGGTGAGCAAAAGTTTTGAGCTGCGCAAATGGAATAATTTTCTTAAAACATTTTGATGAACTATTTTATGTCATGAACTGTATTGAGATTGTATTTGGGCTTATTGTCACAGGATTATTATTTTTTTCGGATCTAGTATTTGTTGGAACATTTATTATTGATGGAATAAATACTGTTGAGTTATAATTGTTTTGCATACCTTGTTGGAGTATACTATTATATTTATTGTTATGATGAGTCAAGTAGGTCTGTACAGCTTATGGATGGCGAAAACTATCTGCTGGGGTTAGTCACATACCGTATTCCGTGTTCTTTTGGGAAGCGGGGCGTGACAGTTGTATGGGATTTTATAGATTTTTTTCCAGAAGAATTGCCCGGGTTGCCGCTAGACTGAGATGTTGAATTCGGTATCGTAGTTCAGTCGGGTATGGCACCAATCTCGAAGAGTCCGTATCGAACACCAGTTGAGTTTGCTGAACTGAAGGTGCAAGTCCAAGACTAGTTGGGTAGGGGTTTGACCAGGCCAAGTATTTCACCTTGGGGAGCCCCAGTGTTACTCGTCAATAAGAAGGATGGTAGTCGCAGACTCTGCATTGATCACTGGGAACTAAATAATGTCACCGTGAAGAATCGATATCCGCTGCCGATGATTGATGATCTGTTTGATCAGTTGGGAGGTGCTTTAGTTTTCTCGAAGTTGGATCTTCGCTCTGGTTATCATCAGGTGAAAGTACAGACTACGAATATTCAGAAGACAGCATTCTGCACAAGATATGGACATTACGAGTTTTTAGTAATGCCCTTTGGAGTTACTAATGCACCAGCGGTATTCATGAGTCCGATGAATAGCATGTTCTCGTCGTTCTTAGATAAATTTTTTATGGTCTTCAATGACGATATCGTTTTGTATTCTCGAAATAAGGAAGACCGTGCAGAGCATTTGAGGGTTGTCTTGCAGACCTTGAGGGAGAATCAGTTTTACGGGAAGCTCGGCAAGTGTGAATTTTGGCTTGACTGTGTTTCTTTTCTGGGTCTATTATCTCGGGCTATGGATTTTCAGTTGATTTGTCGAAGGTTACTGCAATCTAGGATTTGCCAGTACCAAAGTCAGCATCAGAAGTGCGAAGTTTCCTCGGATTGGCAGGGTATTATCGGAAGTTCGTTCAGGATTTCTCAAAAAATGCTGGGCCCCTAACCAATTTGACGAGGAAAGAACAGAAGTTTTTTTGGGATGGAGCTTGTGATGAAGCCCTCGTGGAGTTGAAGTATCGGTTGACATTAGCACCTGTGCTGACTATACCAGATAGTTCAGGAGGTTTTTTGATCCACTGTGATGCTTCAGGCAGAGGGTTAGGAGCAGTGCTGATGCAAAGAATTGTCGCTTATGCATCCAGACAGTTGAGGCCACATGAAGAATTACCCTATGCATGATCTTGAACTTGCGACCGTAATCTTCGCCTTGAAGTTATGAAGGCATTATTTGCTTAGGGATAAAATTGAGATCTTCATAGATCACAAGAGTCTCAAATACGGGTTCACGCAGAAGGAGATGAACATGAAGTAGAGAAGATGGTTAGAACTGATGGCAGACTATGACATCAACTTGCAGTACCACCCAGGCAAAGTAAATTTGGTACCCAATGCCTTAAGCAGGAGACCTGCTACTATGTTCCTCACCAAACAGAAGGAAATATTGGAGGATATGAGAAGACTGGAATTAGATGTGATTCTTCCTGGTTTGACACAGCAATGTATGATGTTCTAGTTGTAGTCTTCATTGGTAAAGCAGATCAACGAAGCCCAAGCAGGTGATCCGTAGTTGCAGGAATTTCGAAGCGAAGTAGAAGCAGGCCTAAGGACTGACTTGGTCATCCATGAAGATGGATCGCTTCATTTTGGTGCCAGATTATGTGTACCGAAGGGGGGATTCAGGTAGAAGCAACTTGAAGAAGTCCGTCGCTTACCCTACTCTATTTACCCTGGAAGCACAAAGATGTACAGAGATCTGAAGCAGAACTTTTGGTGGCACGGTATGAAGAGATCAATGGCAATATTTGTGTCTCAGTGTTTGATCTGTCAGCAAGTGAAGGCGGAACATCAAGGACTGCCGAACTACTTCAGCCTCTTCCAATCCCAGAGTGGAAATGGGAGAACATTTTCATGGATTTCGTGACGGCATTGCCAAGGAGTCCCAAAGGTCATGATGCCAATTGGGTAATTATAAATCGGTTGACGAAGAGTGCTCATTTCATTCTATTTAGAGTAGGCCAGTCTATGGAGAACCTGGCTGAGAAGTACATACAAGAATTTGTGAGACTACATGGAGATCCTATCAACATCGTATTGGATAGAGATACGAGGTTTAGAAGTTTTGGAAGTCTTCAGAGGAGTTTGGGAAGTAAGTTGAACTACAACACTGCATTTCACCCACAGACAGATGAGTAATCTAAAAGGACGATTCAGACACTTGAGGACATGTTGAGGTCTTGTTTCCTTCAGTTTGGCGGTTCATGGGAAGAGCATCTGCACTTGGTTGAGTTCTCGTACAACAACAGTTATCTGGCAAGTCTTAAGGCAGCCCCGTACGAGGCATTCTATGGTAGCAAATGTCGATCGCCAGTCTATTGGGATGACATCGGCGAGAGGAAACATTTGCAGCCTGGGACAGTTGACGCAGTGGCATCTCAGGACAGGTAAAAGAAGTGGGTAAAAGAAGTGGGTTGGACAGATACATGGACAGCCGAACTACTTGCAGGCATCTCAGGACAGGTAAAAGAAGTGGGTCGATTATCACCGAAGGCCTTTAGAGTTTGAGGCAGGCAACCATGTCTTCCTCAATGTGTCACCATGGAGAGGTATTATCCGCTTTGAAGGTGGGGGCGAACTAAGTCCCCGATTCATCGGTCCATTCGATATTGTGCAACGAGTAGGCAAGGTGTCTTACAGAGTCGCATTGCCAATGGCATTATCTGGAATCCAAAATGTGTTCCATGTCTCCCAGCTCATGAAGTACATCAGGGACAACAGTCATCTGATCGACTACTCAGAGTTATCCGTGAAGCCAGACTTATCATGCGAGATTCGACCAATTTCTATCATGGACAGGCATGAGAAAGTCTTGAAGAATAAAGTCATCAAGCTTGTTCGGGTCTCATTGAGTCCTAACTTACCTGATGAGTCGACTTGGGAACTTGAGGAAGAAATTCGGAGGAAGATCCCTCATCTCTACGAGTAGGCTTTTCTCGGGGTTACCCTATGCCCGCTTGAAAGAATTTCGAGGAATAAAATTTTTCTTGTAAGGTTGGCAGTATTGTAACTCCCGTTTCCGAGTTCTTAGATTTCTTTTCTAATTCTTTTTCTCTCCTCAATTTAGGTAATCTGATTTAATTAATAATAATCTTATTATTTTCTTCAACCAAATTGTATTCTTCCAGTCGATCAATTTTTAGCTGAACCCTGCAAATTCTTGTACATTCTATGTAATTTTAGAATTATGATAATTCTAATTAATCTATTATATACTTAATTATTCTCTTATAGAATTCTAAGCCCAATTCTTTAGCCCAACTATGGAACTTAATAGCTTTAGCCTGACCCAAGCCCACCTACAAGTCAAACCCCAACTGCATACTAACCCCCTGATCTCCACTGTCAACACAATCCCCTCTATTTTCTCCAAATTACTCATCTTCACGTTTCCTCTGATTTTCTCTTATCTCTAACTAATCCTATAATCCCCTCATTAATTAACATAAACCCTAAACCCTGATCCTAATTAATTAACCAAATCACCACCCCATCTGCTTTAACCCAGAGCTCCTCCTTCTCCTTGCCTGCATCCTGAACCCATCACCTCCCCTCATCCCGCTCGCCCCCACCCTACTGCCACCAACACCAACCTCCACCACAGCTCCACCCTGAGCCATCGACTGCACCACCCCGACTCCCAACCTTCAACCTCCTCGTCTTCCGCCCTGGCTGCTCTCTCTCAACCGAGCGCCACCAACTTCCTCGCCGCAACTCCAGCACCCCCAACTCAGCCCCTCAATTCCCTTTATCTTCTCCCCGGACTTTGACACCCTACTACCATCTCTGCTGCACCCTCCGGCCCAGGCTGCTCCTCCCACTGCCGACCTCCACCGCACCGGAGCACCCGCACACCTGCACCTCCACTGCAGTCGCTATCCCTGCCACCTTTAAATCCAACATCGCCTCGACCTCGCTGCACTCCGAACTCCGAAGCCAACAACGCTATTGCTGCACTGTGGTGTTGTCGTCCTGCTCTACTTGCTACCTCACAGTGTTGTCACTACCATTGTTGAGCCGTCTTGCTTGGCCGTTGCCATCGCCACTCTTCTTCGTACCGCCTTAATCAACTTATATGGCAAGTCTCTCTAGAACCAACTCTTTGTTTTTTTCAAGAAATATGTTTGATCTCCGCAAGTAGTTCCTATTTCATTTATCGTATCTTATTTGCTTGATACCATTCAAAGAAACTATTACAGATTCATCAGCGAAACCAACTAGTAATTTTCTTTTTGTTCCATTTCTAAGACTCAATCCTAAGCTATGTTATCTGTCACGCCCTGCTTCCCAAAAGAGAATACGGAATACGGATACGTGATTAAGCTCAGCGAATGATTTTCATCATTCATAAGCTGTTCGGAATCTTTACAGTATCTCACAAGAATAATCAGAGTCGGAAGCAAAAGAATCAACCAAGTATGGACATAGGAACCAAAAAACCAAAAAGAATAGTTGAAACAAAATATAAAAATCTCAAATAATTCATATCTGAACAAGTCAATATCCTGGGTCACATTGCCCAAATACAAATAAATCCAAGTATCAAAATACAATTGTGCAAAATAAACAACAAGGAATAATAATAGCAAAATTCTAGCAGCTAGTATCTCATGTCACCAACTCTGTCTGGCAACTGGTCTCCAAAATCAGCAATTTAATAAACTGCAGGAAAAGGAAAAAAGAAAAAAAACTCCCGTCAATGCAAATTACGGGCTGCTTGTAGTGCAGGACACAAGTACATGGAAAAGGGTAAACTAATAACATGGAATAGGCATGATAATGAAATAGAACTAGCATGAATAATTAATCAGGCAAACAGAATCAAGTAGCATGGTATACTAACATGTACAGGTAATATGTGTCAAGTGTCAAGTGAACAAGTATCATGTAAAGAAGTATCAAGTAGCAAGTGTCACGTATCATGCAAGCAGGCAAACAGGTAATCAAGTATACAGGTAACATGTATCAGACAAGCATGTAACAGGTATCATGTAACAGTGTCATGTTATGTCAAGTCTTGTGTTATTACTATCTAAGTAGCATTTCATGCATCCATCTTTTTACTACATGGTTGCTACATTCAAACAAGTTACGTTTAGATTTCGTAGGGGATTCTATAGAGCCGTGTACTTAGGGACAAGTAATCCAAATCATATACTAAATTCCAAATTAACCAAATCATATAACAAATTTCAAATTATCCAAATCATATACCAAATTCCAAATGTGGGAAACACGGGCCCCCTTCCGAGTACATTTTTCTATATTATCCACTACTAGATCTTTCCCTTAACCCCGGCTTGTTACTTTTTATTACAAAATACACATGATCACGAGATAATGAGAACAAAATCGGGACAAGAAAAGGATGTATCAAGAGCTCATATGATGCATGGAACATGTTCTAAATCACAAAATACAACAACCAACATGCAAATATTCAAACATAGCAAAAAGCCAATTCTGGACAGCAAGACGTTGCTGCACCAAAACTGAGATTCCCGCTACCACAAAAATGCAAATATAGATCCGTCTGAAGATTTAGAAAATAGACTCCCGGCCGAATCCAGCAAATATATATAAGTCATATGTTATTTCACAAAAACATGATTCAAAGTAGGTTTGAATCCAGAAAACACGTTCAGCCAGAAATCAGAAGATTGTATTCAAAGTCAGGAAAACTGCATGAAAACTCATTAATTAAACCCCCGAAAAATCTGGGGTATTACCCTATATGTATGGTAATAGAAAACCAAGTTTCAAAATTTTCCAACAAAAATAGAGTAGTCAAGTAAAATCAGAAAACAACAAGATACGGCACTTTTGTAAATCTGAAATCACAAACACTGCAGTACAAAAATAGCAATAACTCACAAACCATAAATCCAAATCCAAATCCTCCAAAAGGGTAATAAAATAGATACAGTAAGCTAACTTTCATATTCAAAAATATTTTAGAAATAGCAAGTAAAAATAGGTCGAAAATCAGGTTCTTTACAGAATAGTATGAAAAATCTGCTAGTATAGTAATTGTTTGGAAACATAGAACGGTTTGTAAAAATCTTCAAATAAATCCATAAAAATTCTGGGTTAATCCCAATCAAGTCTAGAAGTACTGAGAAAAATTTCGGATCAAAATAGTAATTTTAACGTCACAAAAAAAATGATTACTCTTCAGAATTCATAGAAAACAAAATCTGGAAATCGTTCTACACCTCAGTAGTAAAATAGGCATAACTCACAAACCAAAAATAGAAACTGAGATTTGTCAAAAGGATTGAAAAATAGATAGAATTCTATACAAATTATGTTCACAAAATATTTTCAAATACTGATCTTAATAGGGTCTAGAATACTGATCAAAACTGAAAAGCCAACAAAACTGAAAAATATCGCATATGCACAAAATCCACAAGTTCACATAGAACTCATCCAAAACACAACCAAACATGAGATAGAGTACACTAGATGTTCAAGCAACATGTTATAGGGTATTTCACAAGTCCACAACAAGTCTACCACGAATAACACGAACGAGCACAATATAACATATGAATAACACGCATTTATGCAACAAGAAGTAGTCAATCCTAGGTTATTTCATGTTATGTATGTCGTGAGGCAACTATGGTCGAATCAAAACAATAGAGACAATATGTAATAGAGGATTCACACACGAATTGTCTCTAGAACCCAACTACACTACAGGTGGTATTTAGTACTTGTATTACACAAAGAAAAGGATACTGTTGGATCCTGTAGGCAAGGCAAGAAACACTAGAGGGAGGGTGAATAGTGTTGTATAAAAAATATTTGCGGATTTGAAAGTTATCTTCTGTCTAGTCGACTGTAAAAGAGATATCAGTCGACTGGGGCGTCAAGAGTAGAAGAATATTTTTGAGACTAGTCTAATAAGTCAACGTAAATAGGAAAGACAGTCGACTTGCCAGAAGAGTTTTTAAGAAGATTGTTATATCAGTCTGATCAGTCGACTTAGGATGGAGATCCAGTCAACTTACCAGAAAGATTTCGAGTAAACTGAAATGTAAGTAATGAAAAGAGTTCAAATAGATACAACCACAGAGATACCAATCATAGAGTACACACGATGTATCCTGGTTCGGTCCTCCCGGCCTACATCCAGTCCCCAAGCAGCCCACTTGAAATTTTCCACTATTCTTGAAAATGCACAAGAATACCCTACGGCGTTAGACAACAACCTTGTCCAACCCGTAGTCCTCTCTCACCACTAGAGAGAGCAAACCCACTCTTCCACCAAGAGTGAAAAACTGACTCTACACCCTAGGATCCTACTCTCCAACCGAGAGGAACCGCTCTTACAACCGAGAGTAAAAGAAAACAATAAAGATGTTTACAATCAACCTATAATCTTGTAGTGTTTGTGATTTTGCAAGTGGCTATTCGGTCAACTTCTGAATTCAGTCCAAAACGAATTCGATGTTATGCTGGACTAAAATCAGAGAACCAAGACTTAGAGATTAGGGTGCTTTGTAAGAAAAACTTTTTCTCTTGAAAGCAAAAATACTTAAACTTTTCTCAAAAATTCTTGAAACCTTTCCATGGTGATTTTACGGCTCTATTTATATATTAGAATCCCTGGACGTTGTAGAAACAGTTCCTACAACTATTTAACAATGGATATAATTTTTTAAATTCGAAAATACAAGTTTTGAAATCAGTAAACTTTCGAAACGACTTGAACATTCGAATGGGTTGCCATTGTGAGTCAACATGCCAGAGTTTGAAGAAGATCAGACAGTTTTGTACAGATTCAGTCGAATGGTCCTTAACTGCAGTCAACTGGTACTCAACAGCTGATCTAGTTCAAGCTGTTTCGACCTTTAGATTTTGTAAAACACACAGTTATAAAATTATGTGTGAGTGTGTGTGTGTGACAAGGCTATACATCAATCTAAGACTCAACAAAGAGAAAAATTACATTTGTTTGTACAAGACACAAAATATAAGACATTTAAGCTTTGGACTTGACTTGAGTCTTGAGTCTTGAGTGAAGCTTTAGCCATTGTCTTTGTATGAAGCTTGGCTTGATCATTCTTCAGCTTTATAACATTGTGACTTGCTTGATCAATTTGTTTTGAGGCCTTTGTGTATCATACATGATAAACTTTGATACAACCTGCAATATATGAGAAATAGCACAACAAACTTTGCATTGTGTTGTAATCATCAAAATCAAAAATCAACATTCTCCCTCTTTTTTGATGATGACAACACAATAGCTTACAATAATTGAAATAGATATTACACATGCTCCCCCTATCAAATGTACAACATGCATAGATTTAAAAAACATACACAAAGATATGCTACTCAACATGCATAGGTTTAAAAAACATGCACAAAGATATGCTTCTCAAAACAAAACAACACATAACAAAACAACACATACTAACAAAGCAACACATACTAGCTCTTTTTCTTCCCCCTTTGTCATCAACAAAAACAAAAACAAAATAGGAGGGAAAAAATATATAGCAATGCAAGAGAACAAAAGATAACAAACAAAGCCTAGTTTTAGACATAGAATAAAAACTAAACCAAGTTTATACATGGAAACTTAAAAGACAAAGTTCAAAAGATTACATAAAAGTAGAAAATACATTAAAATAGAAAAAGCAGCTCATCAATCTTCTTCATCTTCATCTTGGCCACCACGAGAGGGAGGAGGAAACTGAGTGGTGAACAGGTGTGTAATATGAGAAACATTCGTCTTAATAACATCTTGACGATCCATGAGATAATTGACAACATGATAAATACTGCGAGGATCATCATAATCTGCTCTAGGATGAGGGTAACTGGAGGCTGAAGATGGAAGGGCTGAAGAAGCAAAAGGGACAGGAGGGGAAGTCCTAGAAGGAGACCTAGGTGGAGAAGAGAGAAGCTTCATGCGTGCTAAACTTGCACGATCAAAAGACTCATAGTGCTTTACTACATTTGTCTCAGCATCGAGATCAATGCCATAAGCACAAAAGACATGAGTAAGAAAGGCACCAAAAGGAAGAAATGAAGTATGAGCCTTATGAAGGCCAGAGAAGATGACACGACCCCAATTGATAATAATTTTGCCGAATATTGCATAAACGGCTTGTTGCAACTCCATGGAATACTGATCATAACTCCCTATTTTGGGAATAATATTATATGATAGTATGCGTGCAACGAGCTTAGCAACAGGGGTAATGGACCTATTGGACATAGGAGGCCCATGATTCGGCAAATAAATTTTAGACAAAGTGGAGGTATCATTCATCTCAACATCTCCTAAATCAATCCCTTCATCATCCAAACCCAAAATGAGATTGATTCTTTCGGAGGTGAGTTTCAGCTTTTTATTTTTGACAGAAGTATAGATAAAAATCTCACTACAATCATCCGATTGAACAACTCTCATATTTGTATAAAACAAATAGATGAGTTGAGGGTAGTAGTGTGGTTGATTTATTAAGGACAAAAACTCATATAATCCACATTGTTGAAACAATGGGATGAGAGTAAACATGTCAAGATCGGAAAAATTGACAAACCGACCCGGAAAAATCATAATAGAACACATAATGTACCATTTTTCCACAAGGTCAGGACTTCTAAGATATTGGAGATAGTCTCGGGAAGATTGCTCACCCTCTACATGAGAGGTTTTAGATCTCTTTGGAGCAATGAATAAAAACTACACAAACAAAAAGGGGGAAGGAAGTATACCAACAAAGAGACTCTAGAAGAATCAAAAGAGCTTCAAGTGGACTTGAACACCACAAGAAATCAGAGGAGTTGGAGCTTCAAATGACTGGAAATCAACAGCAGCAATACCAGTTGACTTATCTTCTTCAGATCTGGGAGACAAGGATAAGGTAAAAGTGAAAGAAAGGAGGTAGATTTAGGGTTTTTACACAAGAATGTATGGCTGAGATCAAGGAGAGGGATAGCAACGGTTCAGATATGGTCAAAGAACAGTAAAAAATTGAACGGTCACCTCAAAAGATGTGCCAAAATTCGAATTTGAAGAAAACTGATTCGCGATAGTCGACT
The DNA here is from genome assembly GCA_017893485.1 of Hemerocallis citrina. NCBI lineage: Eukaryota > Viridiplantae > Streptophyta > Magnoliopsida > Asparagales > Asphodelaceae > Hemerocallis > Hemerocallis citrina. The sequence goes on along the minus strand of JACEHZ010000678.1, from coordinate 88,973 downwards.
GGTCTTAGAGGGCAGTCGACTTAGTCAAGAGCAATATAAAAAACGAACATAGCACTAATACAACTGGTCAGTCGACTGGGTACTGTGCACAGTCGATTATCCAGAGCATAAAACTCTGACAAAAACTTAGAAAAATAAAGATACTTGACAGTCGACTGAAAAATACTTGTAAGTCGACTTACCAGAGAAAAATTCAAGAAACATCATGAAAACTACAAATCCCTAGTTCTCTCCTTAAGGTGATAAATGTGTCTTCCTTAAGTGGTTTAGTAAAGATATCTGCTACTTGTTTATCAGTAAAAATAAAGTCTAAAGAAATATCTTTCTATAAAACATGATCACGTAGAAAATGATGTCAAATATCAATATGTTTCGTACGTGAATGTTGAATCGGATTTTTAGATAAGTTAATGGCACTGGTATTGTCACACATTATAGCAGGTTTTTTAAATGAAATACCATAGTCTAATAGGGTTTGTTTCATCCACAAAATTGTTAGTGTAGGTGCCCTAGAGGCAATACAATGATATTATGTAATCAGTATTATTGACATTATGTTCTTTTCATATATTAATAATTTATTATGCTTCGTATTTACTGCGATATAATTATTAGCATGATAAATGTCCTTAGATTATTAATACGAACTATATGAACTTGAGATTATATATAGTATAATAATCTTAAATGTCCCTAGTCGAGTATTATTATTATTAGGACAGTAATAATACATTGAGACTAGTATGTTGATTGATTGATGACCACTTCTCATGGGTCATTAGTATAGAGATACTAAAATCAATACATAGGTAAATGTAAGAGTACATTGTACTGGACAGACCCACTGTGAGATTCTACATGGAATGAATTAATAAGTGTCATAAGTAATCTCACTGTGATAATGGTGTAATGGTCCTCTGACCTGAAATCATTATATTTCTACACGAGAATTAATGTACTTTGATTCTATCAAAAGTTATCTTTAATCGGGTAATGATAAAGATAATTATTGGGTTCATTATGAATCGTGTGAGAAATATGAATGATCTAGAGGGAATTTAACCCTCCTAATTTTAGGAGTGATATTATCGGCCTCTTGTTTGAGTGAGACTATGAAATGCATGGCCATGCTCAAATATTGATTTGTTTGAATAGTCTACTCATCGATCAAGAAAATAAAGATTAAATTATTAAGAGGATGACACGTCCCATGCCTCTAGTTTAATCTATAATATCAAGGTTAAAAGGATTATATTACATGGAAACATTAATCACGAAAGGTTTAATTGAATCACCAATTATTGTTATTACTTGGGTAGCAATGATGTATTACTAGATGCCGCTCATTGTTTATAATTTTATTATAAGATAATAAAATTATTGCCAACGTAATAATAACCTATAGGGTCACACACTTAGAACGTTTAAAAGGAGTATTAGTTTAAATTCGGAATTTAAATTAAGTGATTCGAAATTAGTTAATTAATTGAGTTGGACTTAATTAATTAAAGGATAATTCGAATCATTTAAGTGATAAAACCAAATCAGATTGGTCTTATCAGAAGCCAAACTGATTATGGTTAATTCGAATTTAAATGATAAAACCAAATCAGATTGGTCTTATCAGAAGCCAAACTGATTACGGTTAAGCCCACCTCTTATCTCTCCCTATAAATACATAGAGATGTATTAGTTGTTGAGGATCTTTGACAAATCCGTTTCCACAGAAACCCTAGCCGCTCAACTGTTGAGAGGTAAAAGAGAGAGAGAGAGAGAGGCAAGGATCATCGGCTAGTACCGGCTCCCTTGATCGTTGGACGATCGGACGTTCGTGTGGACTGCCTTAGAGACGCGGATCTAGCTACTAGGACTGCGTGGTGATTGCAACCTCCATCTTTCAGCCTTCGAAAGCTCCGAAAGGTAAAATTTTATTTCTCCATTATTAGCCAATTCTTATACACGGATCCTAGGGTTAGGGTTTCGGATCTGTCTTTTTCGCTGCGTTTGGCCTCGAAACCCTAAAGTGGTATCAGAGCAACGTGTATAAGGGGCTGATTTGGTTACATGTTTACTGCATTCGATGCATGTATGCATGTTTTATGAATCTGCCTTGATGCAGTTATGTGATATGTCGATATAATATGTTATGTCGATCATATATGATTCTGTTATGCTATATAGATTGTGATTTGTTGATAATTAGGTAAGTTTTACCATCTGCTATGAATGTTCAGTAAGCGATTTGTATGTTATGCATGTAGAATGGTTTATATGGTGATATAAACTGATGGACAGATAGTGTTTGGACACGATCTGTAAACTGGGACATGATATGAATGTATATGATACATGGTTCCGGAACTGTATTTGATGCAGTGGCGGCAGAGACTAAAAGATATGATCTGTTGTTCGAAATCGATAATTTTTAATAAGGATAGTCCTCTGGAATTAAAAAATTTTCTGACCCCCGCCAGGGGCTGCCGCCCCCGGACCCCTGCTGCATATATATATATTTGTGTGTTCTTAATTGTTTATAAGAGCATGGTGCTGGTTATGGCCTTAAGACCCTTAGATTAATGGTTTATGTTTTGGTTTTGTAAATACGACTTGCATGTCGTTCTCTTCATTCTTGTAATTGTATTATCTCGAATGTAACTCGAGTTTCATTATGTAAGTACATAAGTACAAGTTGTTTTCATTTATTCAATGTAATGTAATTGAAGATTGAAGGGCGATCCAAGAGATGAAGCAACCAAGGAGAATGAAGACATGTAATTGTATTTATATTTTCCACCATAGATTGACCTCGATCCTTTCATCAGCTTGAAAGGATCATGTAGGTTAAAGGCCATAACCAAGCACGTTTACTTACTGCACTTTACATATTGATGTATGAATGTTTCTGTAGAATACACTGTGATGCATGCTTCAAATAGATTAATAATGTATTAATATATGTATTAGATACATCATCCATGCCATGCCTGCTTAAACAAAATAAAACATGTAACGATGAAAGATGAACGTTAAACAAACGATCATGAGATTCTCGTGTTTATGAAACACGGCAATTAAATATAAATTTCATTGATTCAACGATTGAATGATTTTGTCAACAACGGATCACGAATCTGTAAGAAAAGGGGTGCCAATAATGCCGTCTGTGCGTTAACCTCTGATCTGGAAATCATTCATTCAACGAATTTTGATTTGAAATATTTAGTTCCAAGAAAAGGGAATCTCTTTATGATGGGATCATGATCGTTTACAAGTAAACCCCTTAACAAAATATTAAGTTAATTAGATGCTTTCCAATGAATTAACACTCATCAAAGCCTAGATCATAAGGGGTGGGTTTGCCAAAGTAGAGCACTCCTTTTAATCATGGTTAGGTGCGAAAGAATAAAAGTGATATTCGTCATGTTAATCATTGGGACCAACTTAACTAAGTCGTCACAATAGGATTGTGGATAGTGAACTTAGAAGCATAGAGTTTGGCGAAAAAATTTATTAGATAAATTAGAACAATAGTTGTTCACCAAACTATCCAAGAATTATATGTGATATAATTGACAAAAGTTGTCTACCTAAATAGTTATGTTTTGGGAGAATTGGCCAACGCTGACTCAAGGCATAATGAAATATGGATCTTGGCTCACTAGAAAATAAGTTTCCGAATTAATAGTAAGGGCTATTAGTTTGAACAAAATAGTGGGAGGTATATTAAGTTGAATGTACCATTATCACTTGAACATAATAATTAATTATTTGACAATCTAACTTATCTTATGCATTTTAAACATTGTAGATATTAAATGGCACAAAACACAAACAACTCTTTCTCCGTGCGATCAGTCCTTGAGAAGGACAAGCTGACAGGAACAAACTTCCTTGACTGGTCTAGGAATTTGAGGATTGTCCTCAGGCAGGAGCGTAAGCTCCAAGTTGTTGAAATTCCTCCACCGGTCCATCCTGGTGACGGTGCAACTCGTGCTCAACTAAATGCTTACCAGAAGCATATTGATGATGCGACAGACGTTGCCTGTCTCATGCTTGCAACTATGAGTGCTGAGCTTCAGAAGCAGCATGAGCATATGGATGCTTATGCTATGCTTGAGCATCTTAAGACGATGTTTCAAGTACAGGCTCGTCAAGAAAGGTTCAATACGTACAAAGCAATCTTTAACTGCAAGCAAGGAAATAACCCGGTTGGACCGCATGTTCTGAAGATGATTGGGTATTTTGAATACCTAGACCGTTTGGGCTCCGGGCTTTCTCGAGAGGCTCAAATAGATATTATCTTGCAATCATTGAACAGCAACTATGCCCAGTTTATCATGACTTTCATCATGACCGAGCAAGACAAAACACCCACTGAATTGTTGGCACTATTAAGAACTACCGAAGCCAACATGCAAAAGGCACCTGAAAATGCTCCCATAATGATGGTGGGCAATAAAGGTGCTAAGGGAAAGGGGAAATGGAAAGGCAAGAAAAAGATTGGATCTAATGCAGTTGCTCCTTCCAAGCCCACTTTCAAGAAAGCTCTCAAGCCTAAAGGTGGTGTTGCTAAACCTGATAAGGGTGATTGTCACTGGTGCAAGAAACCAGGTCATTGGAAGAGAAACTGTCCAGCTTATTTGGAAAGTCTGAAGAACGTGAAATCTCTGAATATTTCTGATTCAGGTATTCATGTTATAGAAGTCAATTTATCTACTTCTACATCTTGGGTATTGGATACTGGATGTGGTTCTCACATTTGTATTAATGTGCAGGGACTTCAAAGGAGTAGATCTTTGGCAAAGGGAGAGATCGACCTACGCGTTGGCAATGGAGCAAAGGTTGCTGCTTTGGCCGTAGGGACTTATTATTTGTCGTTGCCCTCTGGGCTTATTTTAGAACTTGAGAACTGTTATTACGTGCCTGCGATTTGCAGAAACATTATTTCTATTTCTTGTTTGGACAAGAAGGGTTTTTCGTTTATAATAAAAGACAATTGTTGCTCTTTTGCTTTAAATGATTTAACTTATGGTGTAGCACGTTTATTTAATGGTTTATATGTTCTAGATCTTGATCTTACTCCCGTCTATAATATGAATAAACGTCTTAAAGCAAATGACTCAAATCAAACATACCTTTGGCATTGTCGATTAGGCCATATAAATGAGAATCGCATATCCAAACTACATAAAGATGGATTTTTGGATAAGTTTGATTTTGAATCATACGATGAATGTGATGCTTGTTTACTTGGTAAAATGGCAAAAGCTCCTTTTACTAAAATAGGTGAAAGGGCCAACGAACGATTAGAACTAATACATAGTGATGTATGTGGTCCAATGCGTTCTATGGCTAGAGGTGGCTTTTATTACTTCATAACATTTACTGATGATTTCAGTAGATTCGGATATGTGTATCTTTTGAAACACAAATCTGAATCCTTTGAAAAATTCAAAGAATTTAAAGCTGAAGTAGAAAAGCAAATAGGCGGAAGTATTAAAACTCTTCGATCTGATCGAGGAGGTGAATACTTAAGCCATGACTTTAAGAATTACTTAAAGGAGTGTGGTATAGTATCACAGCTCACTCCTCCTGGAACACCACAATGGAATGGGGTTTCTGAAAGGAGAAATCGTACCTTGTTGGACATGGTACGATCGATGATGAGTCATGCTGAACTTCCAATAAGTTTCTGGGGTTATGCCCTAGAAACGGCTGCATATACACTAAACCGAGTCCCAACTAAAGCGGTTCAAAAGACTCCATATGAGATATGGACTGAGAAACGTCAAAGCATGTCATTTATGAAAATATGGGGATGTGAAGCGTTTGTGAAACGTATGATCTCTGACAAGCTTGGACCAAAATCAGATAAGTGTTATTTTGTGGGGTACCCGAAGGAAACTAAGGGTTACTTCTTCTATAATCCGACCGAGAACAAAATAGTTGTTTCTCGCACTGCTGTGTTTCTTGAACGAGAGCTAGTCTCCAAAAGAATCAGTGGGAGGAAAATAGAACTCGATGAAGCTCGAGACCCACAAGATAATGTTGAACCCGAATTGGAAATTGAGCAGGATATTCAAGATAATATTCAAGATGAAACTGCTCAAGAAACACAGATTGTTCGTAGATCTGGTAGGATTCGCCGTCAACCTGAGAGATATTATGGATTTCTCTTAGTAGAGAATGGTGATATGATGCTCATAGATCAAGATGAGCCCCTCACCTACCAAGATGCTATGAACAGTCCTGACTCTGAGAGATGGCTAGAAGCCATGAAATCTGAGATGGATTCCATGTATGATAACCAAGTATGGACTTTGGTTGATCCACCTGAAGGGGTAAAACCTATAGGGTGCAAATGGGTTTTCAAAAAGAAAATCGACATGGATGGAAATGTTCAGACCTATAAAGCTAGGTTAGTTGCAAAAGGTTTCAAGCAAATTCATGGTATTGACTATGATGAAACTTTTTCACCTGTAGCTATGGTCAAATCCATTAGGATTTTGCTTGCAATAGCAGCTTATCATGATTATGAGATCTGGCAGATGGATGTCAAAACAGCCTTCCTTAATGGGAGCCTTGAAGAGGATGTGTACATGACACAACCTGAAGGTTTTGTCAGTCCAAGGGATGCTAGAAGGATATGTAAGTTGCGTCGATCCATTTATGGACTGAAGCAGGCCTCAAGGAGGTGGAATATTCGTTTTGACCAGACAGTCAAGGAATTTGGCTTTATTCAAAACGAAGATGAATCTTGTGTTTACAAAAGGGTTAGTGGGAGCCACGTGGCATTCATAGTATTATATGTTGATGATATATTACTTATCGGGAATGACATACCTTCTCTACAGGCTGTTAAGACTTGGTTGGGAAAAAATTTCTCAATGAAAGATTTAGGCGAGGCGACCTATATATTAGGGATCAGGATCTATAGAGATAGATCCAGAAGATTGATCGGCCTAAATCAGAGTACATATATTGACAAAGTACTGCATCGTTTTGGGATGCAAGATGCTAAAAGGGGATTTGTCCCGATGTCTCATGGGATATCAATCTCGAGTGACAATAGTCCTAAAACATTGGATGAAAAGGACCGCATGAGTAAGATTCCATATGCTTCTGCAATTGGATCTATCATGTATGCAATGATATGTACTCGTCCTGATGTGTCATATGCTTTGAGTATGACGAGCAGGTTCCAGTCTAATCCAGGTGAAGGTCACTGGACAGCTGTCAAGAATATTCTTAAGTACTTGAAGAGGACTAAAGATTCATTCTTGGTATATGGGGGAGAAGAGAGACTAGTGGTAAAAGGTTACACTGATTCTAGTTTCCAAACAGACAAGGATGATTCTATATCCCAGTCTGGTTTTGTGTTTTGTCTCAACGGAGGTGCTGTAAGCTGGAAAAGTTCAAAGCAAGAAACAGTAGCTGACTCTACAATGGAGGCTGAGTATATTGCTGCTTGCGAAGCAGCCAAGGAGGCAGTTTGGATCCGAAATTTCATCACAGGGCTTGGTGTGGTTCCATCGATAGTAGACCCTATCGATCTTTATTGCGATAACAATGGAGCCATAGCACAAGCAAAGGAACCAAGATCGCACTCCAGGGCGAAACATATACTTAGAAGATATCACCTTATTCGTGAAATTAATGAACGAGGAGATATACATATATGTAAAGTGCAAACTAATGATAACGTAGCTGACCCACTGACTAAGGCTTTGTCGCAGCAGAAGCACGAGGGTCACACTAGTTCAATTGGTATTCGATACATGAGTGATTGGCTCTAGTGCAAGTGGGAGATTGTTAGTGTAGGTGCCCTAGAGGCAATACAATGATATTATGTAATCAGTATTATTGACATTATGTTCTTTTCATATATTAATAATTTATTATGCTTCGTATTTACTGCGATATAATTATTAGCATGATAAATGTCCTTAGATTATTAATACGAACTATATGAACTTGAGATTATATATAGTATAATAATCTTAAATGTCCCTAGTCGAGTATTATTATTATTAGGACAGTAATAATACATTGAGACTAGTATGTTGATTGATTGATGACCACTTCTCATGGGTCATTAGTATAGAGATACTAAAATCAATACATAGGTAAATGTAAGAGTACATTGTACTGGACAGACCCACTGTGAGATTCTACATGGAATGAATTAATAAGTGTCATAAGTAATCTCACTGTGATAATGGTGTAATGGTCCTCTGACCTGAAATCATTATATTTCTACACGAGAATTAATGTACTTTGATTCTATCAAAAGTTATCTTTAATCGGGTAATGATAAAGATAATTATTGGGTTCATTATGAATCGTGTGAGAAATATGAATGATCTAGAGGGAATTTAACCCTCCTAATTTTAGGAGTGATATTATCGGCCTCTTGTTTGAGTGAGACTATGAAATGCATGGCCATGCTCAAATATTGATTTGTTTGAATAGTCTACTCATCGATCAAGAAAATAAAGATTAAATTATTAAGAGGATGACACGTCCCATGCCTCTAGTTTAATCTATAATATCAAGGTTAAAAGGATTATATTACATGGAAACATTAATCACGAAAGGTTTAATTGAATCACCAATTATTGTTATTACTTGGGTAGCAATGATGTATTACTAGATGCCGCTCATTGTTTATAATTTTATTATAAGATAATAAAATTATTGCCAACGTAATAATAACCTATAGGGTCACACACTTAGAACGTTTAAAAGGAGTATTAGTTTAAATTCGGAATTTAAATTAAGTGATTCGAAATTAGTTAATTAATTGAGTTGGACTTAATTAATTAAAGGATAATTCGAATCATTTAAGTGATAAAACCAAATCAGATTGGTCTTATCAGAAGCCAAACTGATTATGGTTAATTCGAATTTAAATGATAAAACCAAATCAGATTGGTCTTATCAGAAGCCAAACTGATTACGGTTAAGCCCACCTCTTATCTCTCCCTATAAATACATAGAGATGTATTAGTTGTTGAGGATCTTTGACAAATCCGTTTCCACAGAAACCCTAGCCGCTCAACTGTTGAGAGGTAAAAGAGAGAGAGAGAGAGAGGCAAGGATCATCGGCTAGTACCGGCTCCCTTGATCGTTGGACGATCGGACGTTCGTGTGGACTGCCTTAGAGACGCGGATCTAGCTACTAGGACTGCGTGGTGATTGCAACCTCCATCTTTCAGCCTTCGAAAGCTCCGAAAGGTAAAATTTTATTTCTCCATTATTAGCCAATTCTTATACACGGATCCTAGGGTTAGGGTTTCGGATCTGTCTTTTTCGCTGCGTTTGGCCTCGAAACCCTACATTGGGCACAAGCCAAACTTGCAACGATATATTTAGCTTCTGTAGTAGATAGGGATACCGAATTTTGCTTCTTATTGCACCAAGAGACTAGTGAATGTCACAAAAAGTGACATGTCCCACTAGTCCTCTTGCGATCAGTTTTACTACCGGCAAAATCCACATCATTATATGACAAAAGTTGAAAGTTATCGGTGCGTGGATAAAATAGACCATATTCAGACATGCCTTTAAGGTATCTTAAAATACGTTTCACAGCTTTTAAGTGAGACTCTTTAGGACTTGGCTGATATCTAGCACACAAACATACACTAAACATAATGTCCGGTCTACTAGCAGTTATATATAAGAGTGAGCCAATCATACCTCGATAGAGTTTTTGATTGACACTCTTACCTAATTCATCTTTGTCAAGGGTAGTGGTAGTAGCCATAGGTGTGGTCTTACTACTCGTGCTATCCATGTTAAACCGTTTGAGTAATTCCTTAGCATATTTTCCTTGATTAATAAATATGCCATTATGTGACTACTTAATTTGTAGTCCAAGGAAATAATTGAGTTCACCCATGTGACTCATCTCAAACTCATTTTTTATGGTGTTAGCAAACTCTTGACATAGATTACTATTAGTAGAACAAAAAATTATATCATCTACATATATTTGTATGATCAAAATATCGGTCTTAATTCTCCTAATAAACAAAGTAGTATCTACTTTACCTATTTCAAAACCCGTTTCTAAAAGAAAAGTCTTCAATCGATCATACCAAGCACGAGGTGCTTGTTTAAGACCATATAAAGCCTTTTTCAATTTAAAAATGTGGTTTGGGAATTGTTCATGTTCAAAACCTGGTAGTTGCTTAACATAAACATCTTCCTTTATAAACCCATTAAGAAAAGCATTTTTAACATCCATTTGAAAAAGTGTAAAATTCATAAAACAAGCAAAAGATAATAAGATACGAATTGATTCTAATCTAGCAACAGGAGCATATGTTTCATCAAAATCTATGCCTTCTTCTTGATTATACCCTTGAGCAACTAGTCTAGCTTTGTTCCGAACAACTTGTCCTGATTCATCTAACTTATTCTTGAATACCTATTTGGTACCAATTATTTTATGATTAGGAGGTCGTGGAACTAAATCCCATTCATCATTCCTTATAAATTGGTTTAACTCATCTTGTATGGCATTCATCCAAAACTCATTCTCACAAGCTTCTTGTATATTCTTTGGCTCAAAATCCGACAAAAAAGCTGTGTGAGAGAACATGTTAACATGTGATCTTGTCTGAATACCATATGAAATGTCACCAATTATTAAGCCATGAGGATGATCTCTAACTTCAACAAAAGATTTTGGTAAAGTTGGAGACATCACAACAGGATCGGTCGACTTGACCAATCGATCAGTCGACTGATTTATAGCAGTCGACTTGACTTCCTTATCGGTCGACTTATCCGCAAGGCTAGTTTGCTATACAGATGTAATTACTTTATTTTAAGGTGATGAATCAGTTTCATCATTTCCATTTAGTCGATGAAGACAGAAATTCACCAAATGCAACATGCATGGATTCTTCAATAGTCATTGTTGACTTTTTGAAGATCCTATATGCCTTACTCCTATTTGAGTATCCTATAAAAATACTCTCATTAGATCTAGGATCAAACTTATCTAAATTATCCTTAGTGTTCAGAATAAAACACTTACATCCAAATATTTTGAAGTAAGAGACCTTAGGAATCTATAAAAAATAGCTCATAACATGTTTTTTTTAGCTTAGACCTAATCAAAATTCTATTTAAAACACAACAAGCTGTAGCAACGGCTTCAGCCCAAAAATACTTAGGTAAATTGCTTTCAACAAGCATGGTACATGTACATTCTTGCAAAGTCCTATTCTTCCTTTCAACCACTCCATTTTGTGGTGAACCTCTAGGAAATGCAAACGAATGAGTTATACCATTCTTGTTGCAATATTCTGTAAACATTTCATTTTCAAATTCTCCACCATGATCACTTCTAATAGTGACTATGGTTAGAAACTTTTGATTTTGAATTTGTTTACAAAAATTAGCAAATTCTAAAAAAGCATCATTCTTATGTTTTAAAAAGAAAGTCCAAGTGAATCGTGAAAAATCGTCTACTAAAACAAATACATACCTACTTTTATTTAAAGAAGCAACTCTAGTAGGGTAAAATAAATCCATGTGGATTAATTCGAGCGGCCTACTAGTATAAATTATTTCTTTTTTTTCAAAAGTAAATTTAATTTGTTTACCTAGTTGACATGCATCACATAACTTATCCTTTTTAAAGGATAGTCTTGGCAGCCCTTTAACTAGGTTGTACATAGACAATTTAGAGAGATTTTTCATATTCACATGGCCAAAATATTTATGCCATAGCCAAGAATCATTATTAGAAGCTACTAAGCAAAAACATTCGAAAAATCATATGCCTTTAAACATAGTTCATAAATGTTATTTTTCCTAAATCCTTGAAAAATTATATTTTGCATGGTAGAATCATAAATTAAGCATGCATCTTTTTCAAACATGATTTTATAACCCTTATCACATGGTTGGCTAATACTCAACAAGTTATACTTAAGTCCACTAACTAATAAAACATCTTCTATAGAAGGGTTAGTGTACTTACCGACCATACCAATTCCAGTAACCTTTCCTTTGTTGTTGTCACCAAAAGTGACTGTTCCTCCATCAAGGTCTTGAATGGAAGATAGGAGGTTGGCATGACCAGTCATGTGCTTTGAGCATCCGCTGTCAAGTATCCAACAATCTCTTTCAGGTACCTATAAAATATTCAATGTGAATATAGTACCCTTTTCATTGGGTCCAAAATAAATTAGTTTTTTGGAAACCAAACCCAAGAAGAGTTTGATTTTCCACCATATGAAGAAATATAATTAGCAGAATTACATATAGTAAGCATATATGAATTAATATAGGCAATTCTATCTTTTGGACTCAGGTTGACTAGAACCCATACATTTTTGCTCTGTCCAGTCGACTTTATTATACCTTTTAGTCGATTGTGAGGTAGTATAAGTCGACTTATCTGAGGTGTTTGTCTCGTTGAATGAGACTCAATACCTCTGGACAGGCGATTGATTGGTGGGTTCAGTCGACTGGTCTGAATTATAGATTTGCCTTTATCATGAAAACTTACAAGTTTAGGCTTTTCAAAAAACTCATAAAGTTTATGCTTAACACTGGAAATAGATACAGGTTTATTTACACTAGTGTTCTTGGATGCATGAGATTTTTCAAGAGATTTTTGAAAACCAAGTCCAAACCTTTTATTGGATTGAACTTGACTTTGAAGAACATCATTTAAATTCTTCTTTCCTTTATTAAATTTAGATACGTTCTTGGATATCTCTTCATAATCTTTCTTTAGAGATACAAGATCTATATCTAATTAGAAAGACGAGAATTTAAAGATTTCACTTCTTTATCAAGGTTAAAATTCTTTTGAGAAAGTGTTTGATTCACTTTCTCCAAGTTCTGAACTCTAATTTTTTTGTTCTTTTAGTTCTTGAATATCTCGTTGAAAGCATCAAGTAAATCATTAGAGTCATAGTCATTACTTACTTGATTTTGAGACGCCATAAAACAAACATTAGCAACCTCATTTGTCTCTTCATTTTCTTCTTCCGATGAAGAGTCACTATCATCCCAAGTTGCTTGATACGCCTTTTTATTCTTCATGAACTTGTTCTTTGTGTACTTGTCCTTCTTGAAGTTAGACGCATTTTCCTTAGATTTCACGTTCTCTAGTGGGCAATCCTTCTTCATATGGCCTGTTTTGTTACACCTAAAACAAGTTAGAGGTTCATTAGATTCCTTCTTGCGCTCTTCAAGTTGTACCTCATACGCCATAAGATTTTCCACAAGATTTTCAAGAGAAAGTTGTATTAAATTGTTGGCCTCTTCTATGGCGGTGGTCTTCTTCTCCCATTCGGGGGTTAGTGCACGAAGTACCTTCCTCGCTATCTCTGCTTGAGTGCACGTCATTCCAAGTGCCACAAGTGAATTTGTAATGTCAGTGAACCTTATAATCATCTCAGACACATTCTCATTCTCCTTCATGAGGAACATTTCAAACCTGTGAACAAGAACAGATATTTTAGATTCTTCTACTTTATTTGTTCCTTCATGAGTTACCTCAAGTGTGAGCCAAATTTGATGTGCGGTTGTTGCATTGGACACACGGTTGAACTCCTCCTTTGTAAGGGCACAAAATAGCGCATTCATCGCCTTTGCATTGTTCATTGTTTGGTTCTTCATGTCGTCGTTCCATTGTGCATATGGAATGGTAAGAGTGGTGTACTCGGTCTCTGTCATGTTCCATATTTCATAGTTGATGGACTGAAGGTAGATTTTCATTCTATCCTTCCAATAGTTGTAATTGGTTCCATCGAAGAGGAGTGGCCTTTGAGTAGATTGTCCTTTATGGTATTGATTTGCATTAGAAGTAGTTACCATTGCACTCAACCAGGCTCTAATACCAAGTGTTGGATCCTGTAGACAAGGAAAGAAACACTAGAGGGGGGATGAATAGTGTTGTATAAAAAGTAATTGCAGAATTGAAAGTGATCTTCTGTACAGTCAACTGTAAAAGAGATATCATTCGACTGGGGCGTCAGAGTAGAAGAATATTTTTGAGACTAGTCTGATAAGTTGACATAAATAAGAGAGACAGTCGACTTGCCAGAAGAGTTTTTAAGACGATTGTTATATCAGTCTGATCAGTCGACTTAGGATGGAGATCCAGTCGACTTACCAGAAAGATTTCGAGTAAACTAAAATGCAAGTAATGAAAAGAGTTTAAAGAGATACAACCACAGAGATACCAATCATAGAGTACAGACGATGTATCCTGGTTCAGTTCTCCCGACCTACATCCAATCTCCGAGCAACCCACTTGAGATTTTTCAATATTCTTGAAAATGTACAAGAATACCCTACGGCGTTAGACAACAACCTTGTCCAACCCGTAATCCTCTCTCACCACTAGAGAGAGCAAACCCACTCTTCCACCAAGAGTGAAAAACTAACTCTACACCCTAGAGTCCTACTCTCCAACTGAGAGGAACCACTCTCACAACTGAAAGTAAAAGAAAACAATAAAGATGTTTACAATCAACCTATAGTCTTGAAGTGTTTGTGATTTTGCAAGTGGCTATTCGTCAACTTCTGAATTTAGTCCAAAACGAATTCGATGTTATGCTGGACTGAAATCAGAGAACCAAGACTTAGAGATTAGAGTGCTTTGTATGAAAAAAAATTTCTCTTGAAAGCAAAAATACTTAAACTTTTCTAAAAAATTCTTGGAACCTTTCCATGGTGATTCTAAGGCTCTATTTATAGAGTAGAATCCCTGGACGTTGTAGAAACAGTTCCTACAACTGTTTAACAACAGATATAATTTTTTAAATTCGAAAATACAAGTTTTGAAATCAGTAAACTGTCGAAACGACTTGAATAGATGACTAGGTTGCCATTATGAGTCGATTGGCCAGAGTTTGAAGATCAGACAGTTTTGTATAGATTTAGTCGACTGGTCCTTAACTGCAGTCGACTGGTACTCAATAGCTGATCTAGTTCAAGCTGTTTCGACCTTTAGATTTTGTAAAACACACAGTTATAAAATTATGTGTGAGTGTGTGTGTGTGTGACAAGGTTGTACATCAATCTAAGACTCAACAAAGAGAAAAATTACATTTGTTTGTACAAGACACAAAATATAAGACATTTAAGTTTTGGTCTTGACTTGAGTCTTGAGTTTTGAGTGAAGCTTTAGCCATTGTCTTTGTATGAAGCTTTGATTGATCATTCTTGAGCTTTAGAACATTGTGACTTGCTTGATCAATTTGCTTTGAGGCATTTGTGTATCATACGTGATAAACTTTGATACAACTTGCAATATTTGAGAAATAGCACAACAAACTTTGCATTGTGTTGTAATCATCAAAATCAAGAATCAACAGATGCAAGTTACTTGCCTGAACCGACGATGAAAATGACTCCAAGCAAGAATAACGGGAAATGATTCCCGGTAACGAACTCGAACGAACACACGAACTCCAAAATGAGCAACCCTATGAACACACACCCAACGGCAATGAACACAACCCATGAATAACAACTCGAACACCACGAACGGCGAACGAACAAGGAACGGCAAACCCCAACGAACACAACCCAAACTCACACGTGCACGGCAACGGCACAGCGAGATGTTGTTACTGTTGATGCGGGTTGCTCTAGTCGGTGAGAAAGTGCCAACGGGCTGTCGCTACGGCCGTTCGACTGCTGTGGCTGGCTGCTGCGTCGCGGCTGCGGCGCGCCGAGAGGATAGGGATGTGACTTTGCTTCACGAGGTGGCCGCGATAGGGAGTGCTGGCTCTGCTACTGGCCACACGACGGAGGAAGAGAGCGGGAGGCTTCGGGAGAGGGTGCATAGCGGGGTGCAGAGAGAGAGAGATAGAGCGATGGGTTTGGAGACGAAGGAGGGAAGGAGGACGACGAGGGCCGATCGACTGTGGTGCTAGCGATCAGGGGGAAGAGAAAGATGAGAGGGAGATCGGGAGAGAGATGTGTTAGAATATGAATTTCACAAAACAGAAAAGGCTAACAATATTTGTAAAGAATTACAAATACAGGAAATGAATGAACAAACCATACAGTACAATACAAAGTCGAGATTTGAATATCTCTGTCCTTAATGCAAAATTCGCCCCGTAGTGTGACGGTGGTTGACGAATTGCCTCCCACGATACAACCATATTACCTTTCCCTGAAGAGCAGCACCCTAACTTCAAAGATCTCAGCGACCCGGAGCTGTGTTGTATTCTCAGACTGTGACTCAGAGGTAGAAGAAGAAGATCTATAACAGTTGGAAACTTTTGAAAATTTTGTACTGGCAGACAAAAGTTGCTGGTTTTATAGGAGAATGAGAGCAACTGAAGGGTCCATGACTCTGTAACAGCAGAGTAATGGCCCATTACTCTGTAACAGTAGAGTAATGGTTCAAAAGCGTAACTGATGAGCCATTACTCTGCTGTTACAGAGTAATGGTAGCAGCAGTTACAGAATTTGAAAAGCCTCAACAGTAACTGGGGAAAAATTTGGAGCGGGGAAAAAAAAATATAGGCCAGAGCCAAGCCAGACCAGACCAAACCAAACCAAAACAAGCTGAAGCCGAGGCCGGGGCTAGGGCTGGGCCGGGCGCGCGTGTGTTTGTTTGTTATTTTGGCTAGGTCCTCTCCCCACTACACGTTAGTGTTAACCCCAGGGCTAAGCCCTTTAGTCCATTTCTTTAGCTTATATACTAGAGAAAATCTTTCCCATCTTCCGATGTGGGATTATTCATTCCAACTGTCCAAGTTAGTACATTTCGAATATCCAACATTGTACCTACATTTCTCATTCATACGGAAACCGTTTTTGACAAGTGAGTACATTACGAAATAGTACTCGACGAGAGGAACATGATCCAATCAATATTTGGCACTGCCGGTGGACGGAGCTCACCGAAATCCAGCCCGAAAAATGTGCAAAACTTTTTCTAACAATCCCCCACATGAATGGAAATGACCAGAGCATGTAATCCGAACACGACAGAAAAACACATGACAGAAAAAAACTCTGAAAATACAATCGAAAAATCACTGCATCAGGAATGGTAGTAATTTTTCAACTTTGAACCACCCTTAGTGAGTAGCCATCGGATTCACTTGACCAAGTAGTGAACATGATGTCTTGAACTACCCGGGCTTTGTTGTGAACCTAGACAATAACTATCACATAGTTTCTTCTTTTTACAGAACTAGGTTCTCTTGTTGTGTTTATTTTGGCCTTGAACAACCCTAGTTAATCGTGAGTGAACTTGGAGAATGTAGCCTCTCTTCATTCTCCTAGAAACGGCCCAATTTTACACTCACAAGGTGATTGCCCATAAAGAGTATCCTGCTATACCCCAATTTTATTTCAAAGCTATAGGAATCATTAAAAGCCAAGCTTATCCTAACTCTTTACAGGTAGCGCTGTTTTGTCATCCTAAGAGTGGGTATGTGATTTTAATCTCTCAGTGCTCCCGTTGATTTAACAAGATTTAGTTGTCCCCTTGAACCTAGATCTTGGGATCTCCAATTTCTATGTAGGGTTTCCATCTAGTATCCTCTTTTGTCATAGGCTTTAAACCCATTCTTCTTGATGATCTCACAACTTGCTCTCGTGACAAACCTTTAGTAAATGGATCCGCTAGGTTTTCGGCCAATTTTATATACTCTATGGAGATTATTCCATTAGAGAGCAGTTGTCTAATGGTTTTGTGTCACCTTCTGATATGACGAGACATACCATTGTACATACAACTCAGTGCCCTTGCTATAGCCGATTGGCTGTCACAGTGTACACATATAGCAGGTACTGGTTTTCTCCACATGGGAATATCCTCTAAAAAGTTTTGAAGCCACTCTGCTTCCTCTACCGCTTTGTCTAAAGCAATAAACTCAGATTCCATAGTGGATCTGGCTAGTAGCATTTGTTTAGAGGATTTCCATGACACAGCTACACCACTAAGAGTGAAGACGTACCCACTTATAGATTTCGAGTTCTTGGAGTCCGATATCCAGTTGGCATCACTGTAGCCTTCTAGTACTGTTGGAAATCTGGTGTAATGCAGCCCATAACTCTGAGCATATAGCAAGTAGTTCAATACTCTAGTTATTCCTTTCCAGTGACTTCGTCATGGATTACTTGTGTAGCGGCTCAATACATTTACTGAATGTGTCAGATCCGGTCTTGTACAATTTGTTAAGTACATCAGACTACCGATTACACCTGTATATTCCAATTGTGATATGCTGTCATCCGTATTTTTGAACAAGTGAAGACTGGGATCCACTGGATTTTTAGCAGTCCCATTGGAGTAATTCTTGAATCTTTCAAGTACTTTCTCAGTGTAATGAGCTTGAGACAAAGTAATTCCCTCAGACGTCCTGGAAATTTTGATTCCTAGTATGACGTCTACAACTCCCAAATCTTTCATATTAAACTTGCCACTAAGCATATTCTTAGTTTGTTTGATGATGTCATTATTGCTCCCAATAATGAGCATGTCATCTACATACAGACACACCAGAATGTATTCATTTGGAGTATCTTAGATGTAGATACACTTATCACATTCATTTATTTTGAAACCATTTGACATGATAACATTGTCAAATTTTGCATGCCACTGCTTTGGGTCTTGTTTCAGTCCGACAAGGATTTTACAAGTCTACACACCTTATTTTCTTGTCTAGGAACTACGTAACCCTCATTTTCTTGTATATTTCTTCTTCTAAATCCCCATTTAGAAATGCAGTTTTAACATCTATTTGATGTATTTTCAGGTTACGTAGAGCTGCAATAGCTATCAACATTCTTATGGAAGTTATTCTTGTGACCGGAGAATATGTATCAAAGAAGTCTAGGCCTTCCTTTTGCCTGATTCCTTGTACCACAAGTCTCGCCTTATGTTTCTTTATTGAACCATCTGGTTTTAATTTTTGTTTGAAAATTCATTTGCATCCTAGAGCTTTACATCCAGAAGGAAAATTGACCAACTCCCATGTATGATTTTGCATAATGGAGTCCATTTCACTTTTGATTGCTTCCTTCCACATAGGAGCATCAGGCGTAGACATGGCTTCCTTGAATGTTCTGGGCTCATTCTCTAACAGAAAGGCCGTTACAAAGTCAAGACCAAATGACTTTGATGTTCTAGCCCATTTACTACGTCTTGGCTCATCATTATCATGTTCTGGTTCATCAATCGAAGTGCTTGCATTCCCTTGTTCACATGTACGTTGGGATACATAATATCCTTCCACGGAAACACGTGTTCAAAGAATGAAGCATTCCTTGATTCCATTATTGTATTCACATGGATATCCGGTATATCCGATTTATATACCAAGAACCAATATGCACTACTGTTGTGTGCATAGCCTATGAATATGCACTCAATAGTCTTAGGTCCTATTGTGACATGTTTTGGATTAGGTACTGCCACTTTTGCTAGACACCCCCACACTTTGATGTATTCATACGAAGGTACATTGCCTTTCCACAGTTCGTATGGTGTCTTGTTAGTTTTTTTGTGAGGTGTTTTATTGAGAATATAGTTGGCAGTCAGCAATGCTTCCCCCTACATGTTTTGGGCTAACCCAGAATTCAACAACAAGTTATTCATCATCTCCTTTAGAGTCCGGTTCTTGCGCTCGGCAGTACCGTTTGATTCAGGTGAGTAAGAAGCAGTTGTCTAATGAACTATTCCATATTCAGAGCAGAATATTAAATGGTGCATCATATTCTCCTCCTCTATCACTCCTAACGATTTTAATCATTTTGCCAAGTTGATTCTCAACCTCAAGCTTATATTCTTTGAATTTATCCAAAACCTTATTTTTGCTATGTAACAAGTATACATAAAAGCATTTTGTGCAATCGTCTATAATTGTCACAAAGTACTTTTTGCCACCTCTGGTCTGCACATATTTTAAATCAAACAGATCCGTATGAATTAGACTTAGAGTTTCTGTGTTTCTTTCTACAGATCGTGATGGAGTTTTAGTGAGTTTGGCTTCTGTGCAGACTTCACATTTTTCGCTGTTGTCTAACTTAAATTTTGGTAGTAAATTCATGTTAATTAATCTACGCATAGAATTGAAATTAACATGGCCTAGTCTTTCATGCCAAACAGAAGAAGACTCGACAACATAAGCAAAAGGGGCAATTTCAATAACTTTGGGAACAACAGGAACAATAGTTTTAGGGATGACTGTCATTACATTAAATTTGAACAGTCCATCATTTACATATCCTTTATCCAAGTACACCCCATTCTTAGACAATACAAAATTATCAGAAGCAAGAACAACCTTAAATCCATTCTTACTTAGCAAAGATCCTGATACCAATTTCTTTCTAACATCTGGAATATGTAACACATTTGTGAGTGTTAGTTCCTTGCCTAAAGTCATCTTCAGCACTATCTTCCATGTTCCTCCAATTTTGGAGGTGGAAGAATTACCCATGAATAGCTGTTCATCCTTGTTGCACTTCTGGTATGAAGTAAACATCTCCTTGTCCGAGCAGACGTGCTTGGTGGCCCCAGTGTCGTACCACCACTCTTGAGGATTGCTCTCCACCAGATTCACCTCTGATACAACAGCGTAGAGGTCCAGGTCAGAGAGAATGGTGGACAAGTTCTCAGCTATGTTTGCACGGGATCCTTTTGCCTGTCCAGTTCCAGCACAGTTGTTGTCCTTGTTGCGGCATTCAGAAATTTTGTGGCCCAGCTTACCACACTTGTGGCATTTTCCAGCAAACCTCTTTGATGCCGGTTTTTTGTTCGAGGTCTGTGGTAAGAACCACCGTCAACCACCGTTATACTACGGGACTAATTGCCTTCCAGGATACAACTGTATTACCTTTCACTGAAGAGCAGCACCCTAACTTCAGAGATCTCAGCGAACCGGAGCTGTGTTGTATTCTCAGACTGTGACTCAGAGGTGGAAAAAGAAGAAGAACTGTAACAGTTGGAAACTTTTTGAAAACTGTGTGTACTGGCAGACAAAAGTTGCTAGTTTTATAGGAGACTGAGAGTAACTGAAGGGTCCATGACTCTGTAAAAGCAGAGTAATGGCCCATTACTCTATAACAGTAGAGTAATGGTTCAAAAGCATAACTAATGAGCCATCACTCTGCTGTTACAGAGTAATGGTACCAGCAATTACAGAATTTGAAAAGCCTCAACAGTAATTGGGAAAAAATTTGGAGCGGGGCAAAAAAAAATATATAGGCCAGAGCGAAGCCAAGCCAGGCCAGACCAAACCAAACCAAACCAAACCAAGCCAAGCCGAGCCGAATGCCGGAGCCGGGCTGGGCGCACGCGCGCGCGTGCATGTGTTTGTTATTTTGGCTAGGTCCTCTCCCCACTACACGTTAGTGGTAACCCCAGGGCTACGCCCTTCAGTCCATTTCTTTAGCTTATATTGTAATGCCCCGAATTTCAAATAAGACCGAATTCGAAATTTCACAAGATCTTTACTTCACTTCGTACAATTTTATAAGGAAATTAAAACTTTTTAACAACATCAGAGTTCATTACACGTTGTTACACAGTGGAAGAATAAAAGAAATACAACAATGCAATAAAATACAACTTGTATAACTTTAACAATGTAAGTCATCAACTGGATCATAACATCTTTACTTCTTCATAAAAGTCCATTACCAGCATATTAAGCTGTGGGCACGTCAGTCACTTACAACTGACGAAAATGTTATAATCGGCTATCCTCTCTATGCCGTACATATAAAGATCTCATTACTTTAATAAATCACAAAAACTGAATGAACAATAAAGTGTTAAATCGTGACTACGCTAAACATGTAAGTGTATGCCATGCCTTAATGCCTAATGCACACATTTATACTAGAATGACACTAATGCATACTTGTTCGAATTCTATGCATCCCAAACTACATAAGCCCGAGGGCAAGCACCTGTGTACTCCACATTTAAGGGTTCGATCCCTCGCCATGAAACTACCCAGTAAGAAAGCAAGGTTTAGATCATTCCCCGAATATGGATCCCAGCCCCGGAGTCCACCGCTGACTGTTATAACAGATCCCTCTTCGTGCGAATCATCCCGCAAGTGCCCCTCTAGCTCCGGTATACGTATATACATTGGAGTATGGCAACTATTCGCCTGACTACGCAAAGTTCCAAATTTAAAAATAAAAGCCCGTCTCCCACGGAGCAACCACAGTCCGCCGACCGGGATTATAGCCACGGAGTTCCACCGCCGACTATATAGAAGCAACCCACTTACGTTTGCCCAGGTTCACTACATCTTCACTTATGTGCCTAATTATTTAGTTCAAGACATGAATAAATTTCCAATGCTAGAATTAGTTTTACCTCCTACCGGACTTTATCAACAATTACGAGATAGCTCTATGGCCATATCTCAAAATATATCTAAACTTTTTTTTTCAATTCAATAGTGCTTGTGCACGAGGTCTCACTAACTCTAAATCATAACTTTTTCATGTACAAGAATACATAGGTACACATACCCTTTAATAAACATGTCTTAAACCTTGATATTTTCATCTTTGATTTATACACGAATGATCAAAATATTGTCACTATTCATGATCTATTCGTCCATTCACATTCTTTATAAGCAAATAATTTCTTTCAAGAACACAATTTCATCACATGCAATATTATAACAAATCCAAGCTCTCACAATGTCTCAATTCACTCTAAGGTATTCTTTAAACAAAAGAGAGTATATTTCTCTTCAAGAAAATCACTTTACAAACTAATGCTTTACTCTTCTAAAAAAAAGAAAGATCCATTCTTTTAAAAAGAAATAGATTTTTAAGTTCACATTATTCATCTTTCTATCTCAGTTGTGTCTCAAATACACTTGAAAAAAATTTGCAACTCTTTTGATAAACTCTATTTCATTTTATAGAAATTCTATTATTTTCTCCAAATTTTTTCCCCAATTAAAACCATTGAAAATGTCAAAAGAACTCAAAAAAAATCAAAGTGCAGCCGAGGGGTTTCGAACCCAGGACCGCACGCGAGCTACAGTGTCGCCCAAAGCCCAGACCCACTAGCCAGAAAGTCCAATGGACTCTGGTGTCAAAATCAACACACCGAAACCCCAAGTATTCATTTCCAGCATTCGGTTTAAATTAAAAGAACCAAAAATAAATGTGACTATCTAGTTTCGAACCCAAGATCTCTTACAAACAGTGCTCTGTATTGCACTGGCTAACCAGTAAGTCCAAGTGTAATTTCTATTTAGGATTTGTACTAATATACTTTTGTTTAATTTGTTCAGAAAGTGGTTCTTTTTCACACAAACTCGTTTATCCAAAGATCCAATCCTTTTTAGGATTTTGAAATCAACTTTCCCTTGACTGAGATTGAATTTTAAAAACAGTAAAAAACAATTTTAAGTTCATTAAAACCATATTTCCATTTCTTTAAACAGTTTCATTTTTTTTTTCACATAGACTTGTAATTTTCACAAAACTTGAATTTACAAAATGGTGTTCATGAAAACTAGATTTTATTCCTACTTATATAAAAATTAAAATTTTATAACAATACTAGCATGTCTCTCAAACATGAGAATCTCACAAAAATATCTCTTTCATCCAATAGTTTATATTTTGAATTATAACATGGCAAGTATACATATGTCAACACATTTCATAGCATAACTAAATTCATTTTCTTTCTTCTTTCTTAGTCATCAAAGCATGATTTGAATATAAATTTTTTTTTAAAACAAATTTCATATACTCAACATATACAAATATTGCAAGCATACCAACATGATTCATAGTATAAAAGAATTCTTCTTTTTAATTAGCATGGTAGCAAATATATATTTAATCACAATGAGATTGTTCTCATTCATGGCATACTACTCTAGCATGGATTTTTATCTACAATTTTCACATTAATAATAACTTATACTACTCATTTATAGCTCTTAGCATGCATATTCTACAACTAGAAAGTAAAGAAATCACCTACCTCTAATGAAAGATTTTAGAATGCGAAAGATGTAACCCACTCCTAGCTCCTAGCAAGTCCTTCTCCTCCTAGCAAGAACTCCTCCAATCAAGAACTCCTCCAAAATGAGAACACTCTACTCTCTTTCTTTTTCTTTCTCTTATTTTGATTTGTTTTTTGTGCAAAAGAGAAAGAGGAATGAGGTTGTATTTATAGGTCAATGTGAGGGTTCAATTTGCATAAATCCCCACCTAATAACTCTCTCTTAATTGCCCACTCAACTCTTCATTTTCTTAACTCCTAAACTCCCAACCTTCCACCTTTCCAACCCTTCAAAACCTTAACCCCCAACCTTTCCTCTCCCCTCTAGCCCAAAATCGGCCTCCCCAAGTGCATGACCGGCCAACTCCTATGTGTGCAAGTGCACACATGCACATACAAAATAAATACATTTTTCTGTAGTTCTAAATGTGTACTAAAAGTTGTAACTTGGCATGTATTAGTCCAATTTTAACTTAATTTAGGATTTTACTAATGGGCTTGATTCACGGGCTCTCTTTTAATTTATTAACTTAATTATTCTAGTAGGTTCTTCTTTTAATCAATCTAATGAGCTAGGATTTAATCTTTAGGTCCATGGATTAAATAAAATGCATGCTTAAAATTAGTAAATGAGAGTAAGAAAAGAGATGGATAAATTAGCACGTGCATCATACGTGCAAAAATCGAAAAAATGCTTTTTTAATAAAAATGTGGGGTGTTACAACACTCCCACCTTAGAATAGTTACGTCCCCGCAACTATACTTAGGAGCGAGAAAATACAAAGAAGAAAAGAAAAAGTTTACAAAAATTTTAGTTAAAGAGTTCAGGGGGATCCTTCATCATCTTTTCCTCTGATTCCCAAGTGGCCTTCTCAACAAATTGGTTTCTCCAAATGACCTTCACCATAGGTATCGTTTTGTTTCTCAATACCTTTTCTCGATGATCCAAAATCTAAATTGGATGCTCAGCATAGCTCAAATTCAGTTGCAAACCTTCTGGCACTTCTGGCAAATGATGGGTTGGATCTGGGATATAACCTCGTAACATGGACACACGAAAGATATTGTGCACTTGGTCCAACTCTTCTGGTAGTTCTAACCGGTAAGCATTCTTCCCAATTCTCTTCAATATCTTGTAGGGTCCAATGTATCTTGGGGCTAATTTTCCTCCCCTTCCGAACCGAATCACCCCTTTGGTCGGAGACACCTTCACGAAGACATAGTCACCTTCATCAAACTCCAGGTCTCTCCTCTGGTTGTCAGCGTAACTCTTCAGCCTGCTTTGTGCGTCGACCAACCTCTTCCTGATCAGCTTGATCTTTTCTGAGGTCTGTTGCTGTAACACCCTGAATTTCAAATAAGGATAAATTCGAGATTTCACAGGATCTTTACTTCACTTCGTACAATTTTACAAGGAAATTTAAAACTTTTCATTCACAAAACATCAGAGTTCCTTTACACTTGGTTTTTATACAGCGGAAGACTAAAAGATTACAATCAATGAAATACAACTTGTATAACTTTAACATCATTTGCAACATCTTTAACTTCTAAACAGCAACAGCATATCCACTTTATAACTCCATGAATAGTCCATTACCTACATGTTAATCTGTGGGCTCGTCAGTTACTTAAAACTGACGAAATGTTATACACGGCTATCCTCTCTATGCCGGGAATAGTATAACGATCTCATACTTTAACAAATAACAAAAAAAAAGATTGAATGAACAAGTAAAGTGTCAAAAGTGATTATTCTAAACATAAGTGTATGTTATGCCTTAATGCCTAATGCACACAATCCTATACTAGGATGACACTAATGCACACTTGTTCAGATTCTATGCATCCCATACTACATAGGTCTGAGGGCAAGTGCCTACGTTCTCCACAATAAAGGGCTCGATCCCTCGCCATGAAAACTACCCGGTAGCAAAACAAAGTTCAGACTATTCCACGAATTTGAATCCCAGCCTTGGAGTCCACTGCCGGCTGTTATAACAGATTCCACATCGTGCGAATCGTCCCGTATGTGACCCTCTAGCCCAGTATATATATATATATATATACATTGGAGACGGTAAACACAAAACTCATCCGTCCGACTACTCAAGATCTTGGAGTCCACCGCCGACCCGTCCTCATAGTCCCGGATTAAAATATAATAATCTGTCTCCCACAGGGCAACCTCAGTCCACCAACTGGGTCTATAGTCTTGGAGTCCACCGCCGACTATATAGAGCACCCCACTTACGTTTCCCTAAGTTTACTACATCTTCACTTATGTGCCTAAATTTTCTTAAGTTCAAGAGATGAATGTACTATCATTCCTAGAATCAGTTTTACCTCCTACCGGACTTGTTCACAAAATACGAGATCGCCCCACGGCAATATCTCAAAATCATATCAATTCTTTCTTTCATTTTTGTCGGTAACCGAAGTCTTACTAATTCTTAATCATAATCCTTCATGTACAAGAAGCATGGGTACATATACCCTTTAATAAACATGTCTTAAACCTAAATAATTTCATCTTTCAATTAATTCACAATTGATCACAATCTTGTCTTAACACTTATCCACAAAGTACTCATTTCATAGTCTTGCCACTATTCATGATCTAGTTATTGATTCGTGTTCTTTTTAAACAAACATGCATTCAAATTCGTGTTCTTTTTAAACATTTCATAGTCACAATGTTTCAATTCATCATAAAAATTTCTTAAATAAGATACAAGAGTAATTTCTTTTAGAAGATCAATTCACAAAATACTACTTTCCTTTTCTTCACCACAAAGTGCTATTCTCAAAATTTTATTTCTTTTTATACTTCAAAAATATACAAGGAGACTATCTCTTAATATTTCCACTTCATTTTATATTAATACTAAAGTTTAATTCCAATTAAAAATAAACATTCATGAGTAAAAACCCCAAAAAAAACAAATGTAAGGCATGGGTTTTGAACCCCAGACCTACGGCAAACATAGCCAGCACCTAACCCGAGCCCACTAGCCATTTAGTCCATGTGGACTTTTGTCAAATATAGCAACCTAAATTCCTTTCATACATTAGTACAGATTTGGTAATTTAATTGAATGAAGAAAAAAAATATAAAAGATGGCTATCAAGATTTGAACCCAAGATCTATTATAAGAGGTGCTCACTGGCTAACCAGTAAGTCCAAATGTGATTTCTGTCTAAGAGTTGTATTTGTATACTTTTGTTCATACTTTTCTGAAATTGTTTCTTTTTAACAAAACTTGTTTACCCAATAATCCAATCCTTTAGGATATTGGAATAAACTTCTCTTTGGACTAAAAGGAAATCTTAAATAATAATCAACAAGTCCAAACTTTTTTTTTTTTGCATATATCTCATTTAAAAAAAAAAGATTATTTCCTTTCTTTACAAAATTTACATTTCTTTTCAAACTCAAAAATTAAAATCATGCTTTTCTAAAAACTAGTTTATGCCCAACATCCTACAAATAAAAATTTGTGTTAAGAATCAAACATATCTTTTAATCTATTATGGATGTCTCAAAGGAATTCCTTTCATAAAAAAAAATTGTATTTTTTTGACATATGTCAACATACTTCATAAAAAATTATTTCCTTCTTTTTTCTTTTTCATCATATCTCTAATCATATGTCGAAATATAGCATTCTTTAACAATTTCTCATAAAAGAAAAAAATCACATATTCGACAAACATAAAATTTGTAAATACTCTAACATGATTCATATGATTAATTCTTTAGTTGAACCCTTTTAATTAGCATGATAATCAAATATTCACTAAACCTCAACAAGATCGTTACTAGCATGGATTTTATCTACAAATTTCTCATCACATTCAATTCATACTAGTCATATAAAATAATTAGCATACAATTTCTACAATTAGAAAACATAGGATCACCCACTGACACATTGTTAATCTATTTGTCAACATAGCATGATTCACTATTAATCTTACCACAATCATAGTATAGTGATTCTATTTTATCAAACTACTCATTCACTTTTATTAGCATGTACATTCTAAAATTTTAGAAAGTAGGAGAACACCCACCTTATTGAAGCTTGAACAATTGAAAAGAAAAGAGAACACCACTTCTAGCTCCAAAGATTCCTAGCTCCTAGTAAGGCTTCTCCTCCTAGCAAAGCTCCCTTTCCCTAGCAATGACTTCCTCTCTCTAGCAATTCCTCCAAGCAAAAGGACCCTCACTCTCTTTCTTTTCTTTCTTTTCTTTCTTTCCTTTCTTTTGATAATGTTTTTGGTGCAAGATAAAGGTAGGAAATGGGGGCTCTATTTATAGGATTTTGGGAGGGTCTAAAGTGCAAAAATTCCACCCTAATAACTCTTCAAATTTATTCTACAACTCTCCACTTTCCTAACTCCTAAAACCCCCATCTCTTCATCTCCCCACTCTCCACTAACTTAACTCAAAAATCCTTCTCCTCCTCACTCCATGACCGGCCACCCCCTAGCCCACAAAATGGTCCAAATACATTTGTGTGTGCATGCACACATGCACAAACAAATATGAACACATTTCTATAACTCTAAATGTGTACTAATATTTATAACTTGTCATGTATTAGTACATGTTTAACTAAAAATGTGATTTTAATAATGGGTTGCTACATGGGCTCATTTCTAATTAATTAATTTGATTATCTAGTGGGCTCCTCTCCTAATGGGCTAGATTTTATTCTATAGGTCCATAAATCAAAAGAAGGCTTAATCAAAACTTATGCATGCTAAAATAAGAAATGAGAGTAAGAAAATGGAGATAGAAAACTAGCACGTGCATCATATGTGCAAAAATTGAAAAATGCACTTTAATCAAAATAGGGGAAAATAAATTTTCATTTTATAAAACGAGTTCGAATACGTAAAATAAATAATCAATACACATAGAAATATCACACTTAGAGATGGAAAAATACGTAATTGATACGTGCATTGAAAACACATAAAAAGCACGTAAAAATACGGAGATTGAAATATTATATTTTTTGTTGACTCAAAGTAGGGTAAAAATCAATATGGGAAATGCATAAATAGTCGGTAGTCAAAACACATAGTGAAAACACGTTATAAAATACACGTGCGTAACACACGAGGGCAAAATTGTCATTTCCAATTTTGCGGGGTGTTACAGCTGCACAATCTCTGGTCCATACAGCTGCCGCTTTCCCATTTCATACCAACAAACCGGTGTCCTGCATTTCCTTCCATATAGAGCTTCATACAGCGCCATCCCAATGCTTGCCTAAAAACTGTTGTTGTAGGAAAATTCCACAAGAGCTAAGTGACTCTCCCCAGTTGCCACCGAAATCCAACACACAGCACATCAACATATCTTCCAGCACCCTGTTGACCCTTTCAATTTGCCCATCAGTTTGAGGATGAAAGGTTGTACTGAAATCAGTCTTCGTCCCCAAAGCTGCTTGAAGACTTCTCCAAAAATGCGAAGTGAAACGCACATCTCGGTCGGACACTATTGATAGCAGGACTCCATGGAGCTTCACAATCTCACCAACATACATCTCTGTCAGCTTTTCCATTGACCAAGTAAGCTTCATTGCAAAAAAGTGAGCCGATTTGGTGAGTCGGTCCACTATCACCCAAATTGTATCATTTCCTTTGGAACTCTTGGGTAAACATGTGATGAAATCCATGCTGATACAATCCCATTTCCACTTGGGGATGGGTAATGGCTGCAACAAACCTCCGGGCTTCTAATTTTCTGCTTTGACTTGCTGACAAACTGCACACTGGCAACGAACGCAGCCACATCACGCTTCATCCCTGGCCACCAGAAGTATAGCTTTATATTCTTATACACCTGGATGAACGGATAACAAAGTAGCATGTGCTTCCTGAAGAATGCTCTCCTTCAGTTCTCTAGATCTGGCACACACAGCTGTTGGTTCTTGATTTTGATGATCACAACACAATGCAACATGTGTCTATATTATACAGCTGACATTGCAGTGCAGAGACTAGAGACAATTCTAGCTGAACAAACAAACAAGCTCAAATAGATACAGATGAAGAAGACAAGGATCAAGTTTCAAACTCAAGACTCAAGACTCAAGACTTCAAGCTCAAATGTGTTATCTTATTTTATCTTGTAAACATTGTATTTTATTTCTTGTTGAGTCTTAGTATGATGTAAAGACTTGTCAACACACACACACACACACATACTCAAAATTTCATAATGTGTGTCTCTTAAAAACCCCCAAAAATAAGTCAAAACAGTTTGAAGAATTTTAACTTTTAAGTACCAGTCGACTTAAGCTTTTGCCAGTCGACTGATAAGTACAAAACTGTTTAAAATTATTCAAACTCTGATCAGTCGACTCATATGGCAACCCAGTCGACTGTTCGAGAGCTTTTGACCGTTTTCTGATTTTCAAAATCGAAGTTTTTCAAATTCAAAAGTTCTGATCTGTTGGTTGACAGTTATGTAACCATTTTCCAACGTTCAGAAGATCAAAACTCCTTATATAGAGTTTCATATCTCTCTGAAAAGTACAGAACTTAACGCAACTTGATTTCATATACTTCCGAGCATTCTAGTGAAAAACTTTCTAAGAGATTTTCTGTGAGAAACAAAGCTTTAAAAGTTCATACACTTTGGTTCTCTACATTCAGTCCAGTATAGCATTGAATTCGCTCTGGACTGAGTATAGAAGTCAACCTTGTGATTTAGCCTCGTGCATCAACACATACACTAACAAGGCTATAGGTTGATTGTAAAAATTCTTCTTGTACTTTTGCTCTCGGTTGGAGAGTGGTTGTTGACTCTTGGTTGAAGAGTCGGTGTCGTTTCACTCTTGGTTGTAGAGTGGGTCTGCTTTCTCTGGTTGAGAGAAAGGACTACGGGTTAGACAAGGTTGTTGTCGTAACGCCGTAGGGTATTCTTGTAATTTTTTCAAGAATAGTGGAAATCTCAAGTGGGTTGTTTGGGGACTGGATGTAGGTCGGGAGGACCGAACCAGGATATATCTTGTGTACTCTGTGATTGATTATCTTGTGGTTGCATTTACTTTTGTTAAATTAAGTTCTGCAAAACTTGTCTGGCCAGTCGACTCAGCTTCGTATCAGTCGACTGATCAGTCTCGTATTAGTTATTCTCTTTGGCTCATCAGTCGCCTGCTTTATCTATAAGTTGACTGCATCGAGAGTTTAAATTTCTTTTACTTTGGCTATATCAGTCGACTGGTTCACCACTAAGTCGACTGTGCCGAGAGAAATTATTTATTCCGCAATTTATTTTTGATAAACACTATTCACCCCCCCTCTAGTGTTTGTTGCTTAGCCTACAGGATCCTACACTTGGTATCAGAGCAAGGTTACAGGCTATGGCAACTACTTCAAATACAAATCAGTACCATGAAGGCCAATCTACACAACGGCCACCACTATTTGATGGAACGAACTACAATTATTGGAAGTGTCGAATGCGAATCTATCTCCAATCAATCAACTATGAGATATGGCAAATGACAGAGACGGAATATACTGCCCCTACCATTCCATATGCACAATGGAATGATGATCAAAAGAGTCAGACTATGAACAATGCCAAAGCAATGAATGCTCTATTTTGTGCACTAACAAAGGAAGAATTCAACCGTGTATCCAATGCTACAACCGCATATCAAATTTGGCATACACTCGAGGTAACACATGAAGGAACGAATAAAGTAAAAGAGTCTAAAATTTCTGTTCTTGTTCACAGGTTTGAGATGTTCAGAATGAAGGACAATGAGACTGTGTCTGAGATGATTACAAGATTCACAGACATTACCAACTCTCTTGTGGCGCTTGGAAAGACTTATACTCAAGCAGAGATGGTCAGAAAAGTTCTACGAGCACTCACTCCAGAATGGGAGAAGAAAACCACAGCAATAGAGGAGGCGAATGACTTGTCAACACTTACTCTCGAGAATCTTGTTGGTAATCTCATGGCATATGAGGTCCAACTTGAAGATCAAAAGAAAGATACTGAATCACAACAAGCAAAGAAAAAATCATTGGCTTTTAAAGCCATGACTGACTCAGAAGATGAGGAAGAAGATGAAGAAGAAATAGCAATGTTCACTCGGAAATTCAAGAAGTTCTTAAAGAAGGGTAAGTTTCATTCTAAAATTAAAGATTCTAATGACCCTCCTACATGTTTCAGGTGCAATAAAATAGGTCACATGAAGAAGGATTGTCCCTTAGAAAATGCAAAGAACAAGGGAAAAGCATCCAACTTCAAAAAGGACAAATATCCAAAGAACAAATTTACCAAGAACAAAAAGGCCTATCAAGCCACATGGGATGATAGTGATTCATCTTCCGAAGAAGAAACGGATGAAAATAACGAAGTGGCAAATGTATGTTTTATGGCTGCACAACAAGAGCATGTACCCAAGAAAGAACGCTGGATATTAGACAGCGGATGTTCAAAACACTTGACAGGGCATGCCAACTTACTATCCACCATTCAAAATATAGATGGAGGAACCGTCACCTTTGGAGATAACAACAAAGGCAAAGTCATCGGTATTGGCATGGTCGGTAAAATATCTAACCCTATTATAGAAAATGTGCTATTAGTTAATGGTTTAAAGCATAATCTCTTAAGTATTAGTCAATTGTGTGATAAAGGTTATAAAATAGTTTTTGAAAAAGATGCATGCTTAATTTATGATTCTACTATGCAAAATATTATTTTTCAAGGCTTTCGTAAAAATAATATTTATGAATTATGTTTGAATGCAATTGATTTTTCAAATGATTTTTGTTTGATAGCCTCTAACAATGAATCTTGGTTATGGCATAGAAGATTTGGACATGTGAACATGAAAAATCTCTCAAAATTATCTAAATATAACCTAGTTAAAGGACTGCCAAAACTATCCTTTAAAAAGGATAAGTTATGTGATGCATGTCAACTAGGAAAACAAATCAAATCCACTTTTAAAACAAAAGACGTAATCTCTACTAGTAGGCCACTTGAATTAATTCACATGGATTTATTTGGCCCTACTAGAGTTGCTTCTTTAAATAAAAGTAGATATGTGTTTGTTTTAGTAGATGATTTTTCAAGATTCACTTGGACATTCTTTTTAAAACATAAAAATGATGCTTTTGAAGAATTTGCACATTTTTGTAAACGTGTTCAAAATCAAAGATCTCTAACCATAGTCACTATTAGAAGTGATCATGGTGGAGAATTTGAAAATGAAACATTTACAGAATATTGCAACAAGAATGGTATAACACATTCATTTGCATTTCCTAGAGCTTCACCACAAAATGGTGTGGTTGAAAGGAAAAATAGGACTTTGCAAGAATGCGCACGTACTATGCTTGTTGAAAGCAATCTACCAAAGCATTTTTGGGCTGAAGCTGTTGCTACAGCTTGTTATGTTTTGAATAGAATTCTTCTAAGACCAAAACTAAAGAAGACTTGTTACGAGTTATTTTTTAATAAAATTCCTAAAGTCTCTTACTTTAAGACATTTGGTTGCAAGTGTTTTATTCTAAACACAAAAGATAATTTAGACAAATTTGATCCTAGATCTAATGAGGGTATCTTTTTGGGATACTCAAATAGAAGTAAAGCATATAGAATTTTCAATAAGTCTACAATGACTATTGAAGAATCAATGCATGTTACATTCGATGAATCCTTACCTTCATCAACATTAAATAAAGATGATGAAACTGAGTTATCACCTTTAGATAATGTGATTAAATCCTTAGAGCAAACTAATCTGTCTGATAAGTCGACTGATAAGGTATCCCAGTCGACTGACGTAAAGCAGTCGACTGAAGAACAAGTCAAGTCGACTGATCCGATTGAGATATTTTCAACTTTACCAAAGTCATTTGTTGAAGTTAAAGATCATCCTCATGACTTAATAATTGGTGACATCTCCCATGGTATTCAAACACGTTCACATGTTAATATGATCTCTCATACAGCATTCTTGTCGGATTTTGAACCAAAAAATATACAAGAAGCTTGTGAGAATGAATATTGGATGAATGCCATGCAAGATGAACTAAACCAATTTATAAGGAATGATGTATGGGATTTAGTTCCTAGACCTCCTGATCAGACTATCATTGGTACCAAATGGGTATTCAAGAATAAGTTAGATGAATCAGGACAAGTTGTAAGGAACAAGGCTAGATTAGTTGCCCAAGGATATAATCAAGAAGAAGGTATAGATTTTGATGAAACATATGCTCCTGTTGCTAGACTAGAATCTATTCGTATTTTATTATCTTTTGCCTGCTTTATGAATTTTATACTTTATCAAATGGATGTGAAAAGTGCCTTTCTTAATGGGTTTATTAAGGAAAATGTTTATGTTAAACAACCACCAGGTTTTGAACATGAACAATTTCCAGATCATGTTTATAAATTGAAAAAGGCTTTATACGGTCTTAAACAAGCACCTCGTGCTTGGTATGATCGTTTAAAAACTTTTCTTTTAGAAACAGGATTTGAAATAGGTAAAGTAGACACTACTTTGTTTATCAAAAGAGTTGAGAATGATATCTTAATCATACAAATATATGTTGATGATATAATTTTTGGTTCTACAAATAATAATCTATGTCAAGAATTTGCTAATACCATGAAAAATGAATTTGAGATGAGTCACATGGGTGAACTCAATTATTTTCTTGGATTGCAAATTAAACAATCCTCAAATGGCATATTTATCAATCAAGGCAAATATGCAAAGGAATTAGTCAAACGTTTTCACATGGATGGTACTAGTAGTAAATCCACACCTATGGCTACTACTACTACTCTTGACAAAGATTTATTAGGTAAGAGTGTTGATCAAAAACTCTATCGAGGTATAATTGGTTCACTCTTATATATTACTGCAAGTAGACCAGATATTATGTTCAGCGTATGTTTATGTGCTAGATATCAATCTAGTCCTAAAGAATCTCATTTAAAAGCAGTGAAACGAATTTTAAGATATATTAAAGGCACATCTGAATATGGTTTATTTTATCCACGCACCGATAACTTTCAACTTTTGTCTTATAGCGATGCCGATTTTGCTGGAAGCAAAACTGATCGCAAGAGTACTAGTGGTACATGTCACTTTTTGGGACATTCCCTAGTATCTTGGTGCAGTAAAAAGCAAAACTCCGTATCCCTATCAACCACAGAAGCTGAATATATCGCTGCAAGTTTGGCATGTGCACAAATTTTATGGATGAAACAAACCTTGTTAGATTATGGTATTTCATTTGAGAAACCCTCAATTATGTGTGATAATACCAGTGCAATTAATCTATCTAAAAATCCGATTCAACATTCACGTACGAAACATATTGATATTCGACATCATTTTCTACGTGATCATGTTTTAAAAGGAGATATATCTTTAGACTTTATCTCTACTGATAAACAAGTAGCAGATATATTTACCAAGTCCCTTAAAGAAGATACTTTCATTAAGTTAAGAAGAGAACTTGGAATTTGTGATTTTATTGATACTTGTTGAACATGGTTTCTGTTAAGTCGACTATCTTTGTGTATAAGTCGACTGAACTGGTTTTTAAACATATACATTTTTTATTATCTAACCAGTCGCCTGGTTCATATACCAGTCGACTGATTAATAGATATATCTGTTTTATGCTCTTCTCGACTCAGTCGACTGATAACCCCTACCAGTCGACTGTCGCGAGATAAATTGTCTTCAGAGTCTTCATCACGGTTTTTGAGATAAAACTGCTCAAATTCTCACCCGTGACTTCTTATCTTAGCCGTTGAGATCTCTTCCTTGCATCTGAGCCGTCAATTCTCTGTTAAAAACCCTTTACCAGCCTCTCTTTCTCACTTTTACCGATCTCAATTTCACCCCCAAATTTTCAAAACCCTAAGGCAAGAGAAGAAGAAGCTCATTCGACCAGATCTCAAGTCGACTGCTGGTGTTGTCTCTCTCTTCCATCTTGGTAAAATCTCGATTTCTTGTCTCCTTTCAAAACTCTAATGGCACCCAAAAGATCTAAGAGAACTCATGAGGGTACATCCTCTTCCCAAGAGTACACCCAATACCTCTTGAGTCCCGATCTACTTGATCGTTGGTATCTCTTTTGCACCATTCAAATCTTCCCTGGAAGATTTGTAAATTTTGGTGATTTAGATCGTTTTAACCTCACTCCACTGTTTCAAAACTGTAGCCTTTATGAATTTCTATCTTTATCCAACCAACCAAATTACTACCCACAACTCATATATTTGTTTTATACAAATATGAGAATTGTTCAAAAACCAAATGGGGATGTTTTAATCAGGTCGTCTGTGAAAAATCAGAAAATGACTATAACACCGACTAGGATTAATGCAATGTTGGGTATAGATGATGGTGGAATGCATCTTGATGATGTTATTCTAGATGATGCCTCAATATTATCTAGAATTCTCTTACCAAATTCTCAACTTCCAATGACTAGCAGAAATCTACGACCAATTGCTAAGCTTGTCGGTAGGATATTAGCTTATAACATCCTTCCTAAAAAGGGAAGTTATGATCAATATTCTACTGAGTTACAAAAGGCTATATATGCAATTTTTGGTAGGATAGCTGTTGATTGGGGTCAAGTTATATTTTCCAAACTTTCTCAAGACCACACTCATTTTCTACCCTTTGGAGGTTTCCTTACTAGAGTCTTTCTTTCTTTTGGAATTGATCTAGATTCTGAGACAAATGTAGTCTATCGATATGACTGTTTCGATCGTGCTAGTTTGGCACGAATGAAACTCCTTGATGCTCCTACTCGCTCACCCCCTAGGTCTCCTCCAATGTCCCAAGCTCCTTTAGGTTCATCTTCTAGACCTAGAGCCCCTCAACCTTCTACTTCTGATGATCCACCTCTCCCTCAAGCCAATTATGATGATCCTCGAACCATGTACGACTGTGTGTCTTACCTCATGAACCATTCAGTCACAGTTGATAGACATCTTTCATCCCTTGGTTCCAAACTAGACCATATTGGTTCTGAGGTAGCCCATCTCTCTCATCTCTTCACTTCTCAGTTTTCTCCTTCTCAAGCTGCAGATGAAGATTCCGATGAAGATGATGATTGAAGACTTTTTATATTTATGTAATTTTTCTTTCATGCAGTTTGTTTCAATGAATTAGGCTTTCCTGTTAAATGCTAAATCTTGTTATTTAATGCTTTTTGATGATTCCAAAGGAGGAGAGAAAGTATGTGTTTTTGTCTGTGTGTTATGTTTTATCTATGTGTTTTTGTCTGTGTGTTATGTTTTATCTGTGATACAACTGTTCTGTATTTAAAATATCTCTCTGGTCAGTCGCCTTAACCAAGGATACAGTCGACTGCTGCTGCAGCTATGAAACTTGCTGCATCTGTGATATTTGATATAATGTATGCATGTTCTGGTCAGTCGCCTGATCTATTCTCCAGTCGACTGATACATTCTGTATATCAGAGTTAATATTTTATGTATGCATATTGTGTTTTTCATAGGGGGATTTTGCAAAGCTTGTGTGTCTGTTTATAAACTGTTATCAGCTATTGTGTTGTAATCATCAAAAAGGGGGAGAATGTTGGTTCTTGATTTTGATGATCACAACACAATGCAACATGTGTCTATATTATACAGCTGACATTGCAGTGCAGAGACTAGAGACAATTCTAGCTGAACAAACAAACAAGCTCAAACAGATACAGATGAAGAAGACAAGGATCAAGTTTCAAACTCAAGACTCAAGACTCAAGACTTCAAGCTCAAATGTGTTATCTTATTTTATCTTGTAAACATTGTATTTTATTTCTTGTTGAGTCTTAGTATGATGTAAAGCCTTGTCAACACACACACACACACATACTCAAAATTTCATAATGTGTGTCTCTTAAAAACCCCCAAAAATAAGTCAAAACAGTTTGAAGAATTTTAACTTTTAAGTACCAGTCGACTTAAGCTTTTGCTAGTCGACTGATAAGTACAAAACTGTTTAAAATTATTCAAACTCTGATCAGTCGACTCATATGGCAACCCAGTCGACTGTTCGAGAGCTTTTGACCGTTTTCTGATTTTCAAAATCGAAGTTTTTCAAATTCAAAAGTTCTGATCCGTTGGTTGACAGTTATGTAACCGTTTTCCAACGTTCAGAAGATCAAAACTCCTTATATAGAGTTTCATATCTCTCTGAAAAGTACAGAACTTAACGCAACTTGATTTCATATACTTCCGAGCATTCTAGTGAAAAACTTTCTAAGAGATTTTCTCTGAGAAACAAAGCTTTAAAAGTTCATACACTTTGGTTCTCTACATTCAGTCCAGTATAGCATTGAATTCGCTCTGGACTGAGTATAGAAGTCAACCTTGTGATTTAGCCTCGTGCATCAACACATACACTAACAAGGCTATAGGTTGATTGTAAAAATTCTTCTTGTACTTTTGCTCTCGGTTGGAGAGTGGTTGTTGACTCTTGGTTGAAGAGTCGGTGTCGTTTCACTCTTGGTTGTAGAGTGGGTCTGCTTTCTCTGGTTGAGAGAAAGGACTACGGGTTAGACAAGGTTGTTGTCGTAACGCCGTAGGGTATTCTTGTAATTTTTTCAAGAATAGTGAAAATCTCAAGTGGGTTGTTTGGGGACTGGATGTAGGTCGGGAGGACCGAACCAGGATATATCTTGTGTACTCTGTGATTGATTATCTTGTGGTTGCATTTACTTTTGTTAAATTAAGTTCTGCAAAACTTGTCTGGCCAGTCGACTCAGCTTCGTATCAGTCGACTGATCAGTCTCGTATTAGTTATTCTCTTTGGCTCATCAGTCGCCTGCCTTATCTATAAGTCGACTGCATCGAGAGTTTAAATTTATTTTACTTTGACTATATCAGTCGACTGGTTCACCACTAAGTCGACTGTGCCGAGAGAAATTATTTATTCCGCAATTTATTTTTGATAAACACTATTCACCCCCCCTCTAGTGTTTGTTGCTTAGCCTACAGGATCCTACAACAGCCACTCTCCATACCACAGCACTGCATCCTTCACTTGGAACTCTGCCAACTTGCCAATACCAACCTGCTCTATCATCTTCTAGATCTCTGGATCTGCCTTCTGACTGTCGATGATTCGGTTTTTCAAAGTGGGTTGAATCCTTAATTGAGCTAAGGAAGTTCCCAAACCTTGCAAAACCACTTCAATTCCTGCTCGATCAAGCTCCTCTGCCAATTTTTCCTGAGTTGTGATCAGCTGGGATAAACTGCACTTTCTGTTGAGCGCATTTGCCACAACAAGTGCCTTGCCCGGATGGTATTTGATCTCAGGTCGGATATCTTCCAACACTTCTAACCACCTTCTTTACCTCAGATTCAGGTCCCTCTGTTGATAGATATATTTGAGACTTTTGTGATCTGTGTACATGTTGACCTTCTCCCCGTACACCTAATGCCTTTATTGCTTCAAAGCAAAGACCAGCTCCAAATCATGGGTTGGGTAATTCTTTTCATGCGGTCTCAGCTGTCTAGACCCATAAGCTATTACCTTCCCCTCTTGCATCAGCACACAACCCAATCCGCGATGGGAAGCATCGCTATAGATATCATAGTCGACTCCTGCCCTTGGCAAAGCCAAAATGGGAGCGGTAGTCAACCTTTCCTTTAACTCCTGGAAACTAGCTTCACACTGCTCCGACCATTTGAAACTCACATTCTTCTTTGTAAGCCCTGTGAGCGGCACAGCTATCTGGGCATAACCTTGAATGAACCTTCTATAATATCCAGTCAAGCCCAAAAAGCTCATAATCTCTTTCACTGTGGTCGGTCTTGGCCAATTTTTCACAGCTTCAATCTTCTGCAGGTCAGTAGCCACTCCCTCCTTAGAAAGGATGTGACCTAAGAAGGCGACTTCGGTTTTCTAGAAGTCACATTCGGATAACTTCGCATACAGCTAGTGCTCCTGTAGCTTCTTCAGAACCTCTGCTAAGTGCTTGGCATGCTCCTCCTCCATCTTGGAATAGACCAATATGTCATCGATGAATATAACGAAAAAAGAATCGATGAAAGGCCGCAAAACTTTGTTCATCATGTCCATGAAAATAGCCGGTGCATTTGTGACTCCAAATGGTATGACTAGAAACTCATAGTGACCATGCCTGGTTCGGAAAGCCGAATTGTGCACATCTTCTTCTTTCACTCGGACTTGGTGATATCCTGACCGCAAGTTTATCTTGGAGAATACAGGTGCTCCTTATAGACGGTCAAACAAGTCATCGATTCGAGGAATTGGGTACTTGTTCTGTACAGTAACCTTGTTCAACTCTCTGTAGTCGATACACATCCTTATTGATCCATCCTTCATCTTCACCAAAAGAACTGGGGCTCCCCACGGTGATGCACTTGGCCTGATGCATCCTTTGCTCAACAATTCTTCGATCTGCTTCTTGATCTCATCTTGCTCAACCGGTGCCATTCCGTATGGTGCCTTGGAAATAGGTGCACTTCCTGGTTGAACAGTGATGCTGAACTCTAGATCTCGATAAGGGGAAAGCCCTGGTAGATCATCAAAAAATATTTCTGGGAAATCTCAGACAACTGGGATCTGCTTCACTTCAACCGGAATCTTCTACTCTGACAAAGCTGCTACCAACTGCTTACACTTCCTCTTACCTTGAAATGTAACTGCTGGTCCTTCTGGTGCCTTCACCACAACTTCTTTGCTCTTGCATTCAATAGTGGCACTGTAAACTGACATCCAGTCTATGCCAATAATGATGTCGACTCCCAAAACCGCCAATTCAATGAGGTCGATGCCAAAGAGCCTGCCTCCGATTTCAATATCACACCCTTCATAGTATCGATCAGTTGTCAAGTTTTCTCCTGACGGCGTAGCCACCGTATAACCTTGCCAAGAAAAGTTTTAGGTTCGACTCCCAATCTTTTTGCAAATGAGGGTGACACAAAAGTGTGCGATGATCTAGTATCAAATAACACTAATGCTTTTATTCCATTTATTAGAATGTCTCCTGTTACATATGAGTGCTCTCATTACATAATATTTATTACATAAGTGGAAAAATGCAACGAAACTACTAGGCTTCATCTTCCATACCAGTGATAACATTATCCACATCGTTAGCATCTGCTTTCGTCAAGGCAAACACCCGCCCCTGCCTGAACTGCTTTTGTCCAGGGTTGGACTGCTGTCGACTCAGTCCTCCCCGTTGAAGCTGAGGGCAATCAGACTTGAAGTGGCCCTCCTTGCCACACAGAAAACAAATCTTAAATGACTACGGCTTGGTGCACCCAGTAGATATGTGGCCTGACTCTCCACATCTGTAGCAAGTGGGTACCCTTTCTGCCACCGCAACAGCATTGGCTCCAGTTGGTTTGAAACGTTGTGCTGGGGGCTGATTCCGGAAGTTGCTTAGCGCTGCATGCCTCTTACTCAAGTTCCAATTGTTCCTCTTAACTTAGCCTGGAACTGGCTCATGTCCGACTCAGTTGCAACGGCCCTTCTGACTAGCTTCTCAAACCTCTGAATACCCAAAGGTATCATCCTGGATCTCAAACTTGGCCTCAACCCTTGCTCAAATTTGCACACTTTCTTGGCTTCATCCTATACCATTTCA
This sequence comes from Hemerocallis citrina, assembly GCA_017893485.1. NCBI lineage: Eukaryota > Viridiplantae > Streptophyta > Magnoliopsida > Asparagales > Asphodelaceae > Hemerocallis > Hemerocallis citrina. The sequence continues at coordinate 47,302 of JACEHZ010000678.1, read as the reverse complement.
GGCGCGTACCTGGAGAGCTGGTTGAACTTGGTCTTATATTCCCGCACCGACATACTGCCCTGCTGCAAGCTCAGAAATTCCATGGCCTTCTTTTCCTGACTGTCCAATGGAAAGTAGTGGCTCCTGAATTCATCAAGAAACTCCTCCCAAGAGAGTTTTACATTGCCCAAGGTCCTTTTTAGCGATTGCCACCGAACACCTGCATCCTTTTCTAGTTGAATGGTAGCCAATTCACCTTGATGGCCTCTGGGGTTTCTAGTACATCAAAAACTGTCTCGAACTTTCTGATCCAGTCGTCAGCTGCGTCTGGATTTGCTTGCCCTTCAAATACAGGTGGCATCATCCGCTTGAATGATTCAACCAACCTGATTGCCTCGGGAATTTGCACTGTTGGCCCTGGCCCCCTATTTCCAGCGATGTTTGCGGCGACAGCATTTAGGGTTTGATAGACTCGAGCAGTTCAGTCTCTAGATCCGGCCCATTCTCACCGTTTTGCTCTTCGTCGTTCCTGATCCTTTGTGCCATTTCTGAGTCATAAAATTTATCATTAATTATCATAAATAACAAAAATAACATCACTTCAACAAAATTTATTCATTCAAAATTTAAACTTTTTACATTCAGAAAGAAAAATTTTGTTCCAACATCCATTACAGAAAACATCCTAGATTCTACGGTTTCTCTTGGCTTCTCTAAGCTCTTCCCGTACTTCCTGGATTTCCTTCTGTATGTCTTCAAATCTCTGTTGTCGCTCTTCCTTGTCCCAGCGAGTGATGTGGTCCAATGTGGCGAAGTGTCGATCATTCACGAGTTGAACCTTCTCAAGCTCGCACACTTGAAAGTTCAGCTCCCGGATGCACGCCTTGTCTTCTGCCCGTTGTGATTCCAAGTGGTTAACTCTCCACTTTTGAGTGTGAAATTCCCGTAGAAGAGAAGCAACAATGTCATTTGGGTTATCTGGAACGAGTTCTTCGTCCGAGGATTCTTCAGGGAGATCAGGCGGAGGTGCAGTAATCTCCCTGAACTCGGGAAATTTTTCTTCTATCTCAAATGGTTCTTCTTCTTCCTCCTCCTCTGGTTCTTCTTTTGGGTCTTCTTCTTCTTCCATTGTCTCTTCCTCTTCATCCACGAAGTGGACAAACCAAGGCGCATCATTCTGGGGATCATGCTGATTGGCCATCTTATAAGGAAAAGGAGGAGAAAATGTCATCTCATAGAGCAACACAAACATAAGTTTAAATCTCTATAAGTTGAAACTCACACTGTAGTATCCTTTCTAGGGTGACGTTCCTTATAAATTTGTACTACTTGTGAAGCCTGCTCTGATACCATCTGTAACGCACCGAATTCCAAATAAGACCGAATTTGAGATTTCACCAGATCTTTACTTTACTTTGTACAATTTTATAAGGAAATTAAAACTTTTCAACAACATCAGAGTTCATTACACGTTGTTACACATTGAAAGAAAAAAAGAAATACAACAATGAAATAAAATACAACTTGTACAACATTAACAATGTAAGTCATCAACTGCATCATAACATCTTTACTTCTTCATAAAAGTCTATTACCTGCATATTAAGCTGTGGGAACGTTAGTCACTTACAACTGACAAAAATGTTATACTCGGCTATCCTCTCTATGCCGTACATATAACGATCTCATTACTTTAACAAATCACAAAAATTGAATGAACAATAAAGTATTAAATCGTGACTACGCCAAACATGTAAGTGTATGCCATGCCTTAATGCCTAATGCACACATTGATACTAGGATGACACTAATGCATACTTGTTCCAATTTTATGCATCCCATACTACATAGGTCAGGGCAAGCACCTACGTACTCCACATTTACGGGTTCGATCCCTCGCCATGAAACTACCCAGTAATAAAGCAAGGTTTAGATCAATCCACGAATATGGATCCCAGCCTCGGAGTCCACCACTGACTATTATAACAGATCCCTCTTCGTGCGAATCATCCCGCAAGTGCCCCTCTAGCCCCGGTATTCGTATATGCATTGGAGTATGGCAACTATCCGCCTGACTAAGCAAAGTCCCGGATTTAAAAATAAAAGTACGTCTCCCACGGAGCAACCACAGTCCGCCGACTGGGTCTATAGCCACGGAGTTCTACCGCCGACTATATAGAAGCTACCCACTTACGTTTGCACAGGTTCACTACATCATCACTTATGTGCCTAATTATTTAGTTCAAGACATGAATAAATTTCCAATCCTAGAATTAGTTTTACCTCCTACCAAAATTTATCAACAATTACGAGATAGCACCATGGCCATATCTCAAAATATATCTCAACTTTTTTTTTTCAATTCAATAGTGCCGGTACCCGAGGTCTCACTAACTCTAAATCATAACTTTTGCATGTACAAGAATACATGGGTACACATACCCTTTAATAAATACGTCATAAACCTAGATATTTTCATCTTTGATTTATTCACGAATGATCAAAATCTTGTCACTATTCATGATCTATTCTTCCATTCACATTCGTTATAAGCAAATAATTTCTTTCAAGAACACAATTTCATCACATGCAATGTTATAACAAATCCAAGCTCTTACAATGTCTCAATTCACTCCAAGGTATTCTTTAAATAAAAGAGAGTATAATTCTCTTTAAGAAAATCACTTTACAAACTAATGCTTTACTCTTCTAAAAAAATGAAAGATCCATTCTTTAAAAAAAATAGATTTTTAAGTTCACATTATTCATCTTTCTATCTCACTTGTATCTCAAATACACTTGAAAAAATTTTGCAACTCTTTTTAATAAACTCTATTTCATTTTATAGAAATTCTATTATTTTCTCCAATTTTTTTCCCGAATTAAAACCATTGAAAATGTCAAAAGAACTCAAAAAAATCAAAGTGCAGCCGAGGGGTTTCGAACCCAGGACTGCACGCGAGCTGCAGTGCCGCCCAAAGCCCAGACCCGCTAGCCAGAAAGTCCAATGAACTCTGGTGTCAAAATCTACACACCGAAACCCCAGGTATTCATTTCCAGCATTCGGTTTAAATTAAAAGAACCAAAAATAAATGTGACTATCAAGTTTCGAACCCAAGATCTTTTACAAACAGTGCTCTGTATTGCACTGGCTAACCAGTAAGTCTAAGTGTAATTTCTATTTAGGATTTGTACTAATATACTTTGTTTAATTTGTTCAGTAAGTGGTTCTTTTTCATACAAACTCGTTTATCCAAAGATCCAGTCCTTTTTAGGATTTTGAAATCAACTTTACCTTGACTGAGATTGAATTTTAAAAACAGTAAACAACAATTTTAAGTTCATTAAAACCATATTTCCATTTCTTTAAACAATTTCTTTTTTTTTTCACATAGACTTGTAATTTTCTCAAAACTTGAATTTACAAAATAGTGTTCATGAAAACTAGTTTTTATTCCTACTTATACAAAAATTAAAATTTTATAACAATACTAACATGTCCCTCAAACATGAGAATCTCACAAAAATATCTCTTTCATCCAATAGTTTATATTTTCAATTATAACATGGCAAGTATACATATTTCAACATGGTATTAACTAAATTCATTTTCTTTCTACTTTCTTAGTCATCAAAGCATGATTTGAATATAACTTTTTTTTTAAAAACAAATTTCATATACTCAACATGTACAAAAATTGCAAGCATACCAACATGATTCATAGTATAAAAGCATTCTTCTTTTTAATTACCATGGTAGCAATTATATATTTAATCACAACGAGATTGTTCTCATTCATGGCATACTACTCTAGCATGGATTTTTATCTACAATTTTCCCATTAATAATAACTTATACTACTCATTTATAGTTCTTAGCATGCATATTCTACAACTAGAAAGTAAATAAACCACCCACCTCTAATGAAAGATTTTAGAATGCGAAAGATGGAACCCACTCATAGCTCCCAGCAAGACCTCCTCCTCCTAGCAAGAACTCCTCCAATCAAGAACTCCTCCAAAATGAGAACACTCTACTCTCTTTCTTTTTCTTTCTCTTATTTTGATTTGTTTTTTGTGCAAAAGAGAAAGAGGAATGAGGTTGTATTTATAGGTCAATGTGAGGGTTCAATTTGCATAAATTCCCACCTAATAACTCTCTCTTAATTGCCCACTCAACTCTTCATTTTCTTAACTCCTAAACTCCCAACCTTCCACCTTTCCAACCCTTCAAAACCTCAACCCCCAACCTTTCTTCTCCCCTCTAGCCCAAAACCGCTCCCCAAGTGCATGACCGGCCAACTTCTATGTGTGCAAGTGAACACATGCACATACAAAATAAATACATTTTTCTATTGTTCTAAATGTGTACTAAAAGTTGTAACTTGTCATGTATTAGTCCAAGCTCAACTTAATTTAGGATTTTACTAATGGGCTTGATTCATGGGCTCTCTTTTAATTTATTAACTTAATTATTCTAGTGGGTTTTTCTTTTAATCAATCTAATGGGCTAGGATTTAATTTTAAGGTCCATAGATTAAATAAAAGGCTAAATAAGATTATGCATGCTTAAAATTAGTAAATGAGAGTCAGAAAAGAGATGGATAAATTAGCACGTGCATCATACATGCAAAAATTGAAAAATGCATTTTTAATAAAAATGTGGGGTGTTACATATATACTAGATAAAATCTTTTCCATCTTCCGATGTGGGATTATTCATTCCAACTGACCAAGTTAGTACATTTTGAGTACCCAACTTTGAACCTACATTTCTCATTCATACGGAAACCGTTTTTGGCAAGTGAATACATTACGGAATAGTACTCGATGAGAGGAACATGATCCAATCAATATCCGGCGCCGCCGGTGGCCGAAGCTCACCGGAATCCGGCCCGAAAAATATGCAAAACTTTTTCCAACAAGATGAAGGGTGAGAGCGGCTTAAGGTGCATGGGTTTGGCAAATGGGTTTTGTGTATATATATAGGCAAATAGGAGTAGGGTTAAGTTAAAGGGGAAGCGGGTACAGAGTAGAGGTTGTTAGGGTATAAGATGGAGCGGGTAGGGTAACTAACGGGTAGAATCAATAAGTAACGGGTCCGGGTTCAATGAGTAAATGGGTTTGGGGGAATATAGGAATGGATTTCGGGTTAGATTGGTTAGGGGTTAACGGATGTAGGGAGTAGGTTTAAATGGGTTTGGGTATTAAAGAAAAATCCAACATGTTAATAAAATGGATTATTAGGAGTAATAGGATATTGGATTGGGCTTGGGAATATAACAAGGTATGGGTGTAAAATAGTTAGTGTTTTATTTAGGATTAGGGTAAAATAGAATATAGGGTTTTAAAATCCAATAAAGTAATGGGTTTGGGTTAAAATCCATTTGAAAAAAAAATAACCAATAAAAAATATACAATTAGGGTTTTATAGAAATATAAATAATAATAATAATAATAATAATAACAATAACAGTAATAACAATAACAGTAATAATAATAATACTAACAATAATAATAGTAAGAAAAGTGATAAAAACAATGATAGTATTAATAATAACAGAAATCAAAGTAATAATAAAAAAAATAAGATTTGTATTACAATAAATTCATTGAAAATAGTTACAATAAAATTATTGATCGAAAATTGATTTTAAAATAGAAGGTCCAAGAATACATTTTGACAAAAGAGTTTGAAAGCGGGAAAAAAAATAATTTACAAAAATTTTTAAAACAGAAAATACACAGAAGATACAACTGCGTTTGGTTTGTTGTTTTGAAAACAGTTTTCTAAAAACACCCTAACCAAACAAGTTGGAGTTTTCAAAAATGCTTTTCTAAAAATGTAAGGTTGCGCTCGTGTAGAGAGAGAATGACTGAAGTTGGAGTTTTGTGAAAACTCTTTTCACAAAATACCACAACCAAACATGTTTTTGAGTTTTGGAAAAAAAAAAGCCAAACCAAACAGACCCGTCGACGTATTTGGGAAAACAGGGGTTACAAATCCTACCCACCTTACTACAAAATTTCGTCCTCGAAATTTGCTGAGGCGGTACATAGGACAAGGCAAAAGCAAACTTAGGGGAAGGCTAACAAAATAGAGTATTAAAGAGAAAGGAATAAGGTAGTGGCAATACCAAAAAAATAAGTGGATAACAATGAGGCCAAATGGAATGCAAGAAAAGAAGCAAACAGGATCAAAAGGAGAGTAACAACACAAGATAAAAAAGCAGATAGGGAGTAGGCAGAACTGGAATGAAAGAGAGAAACGACAGGGGAGAATTGAATCAAATAATGAATGAGTGCATGATGGCAAAATAGAATGCAAGAAAGAAGTAACTGGTATCAAAATGAAGAAGAAACAATACAAGACTTGCAAAACAACAAAGCAAAGAGTTGTAGAAATAGATAGAGCTGGAATCGAAGAAAGGATGGACAAGGAAGAGATGAACCAAGCAATGAGTCAACGGATGAAGATGAAAAGGAGGAATGGAAAGAAGCAGAAAATGTAGGAAAATAGAGAGAAGCAAACAATGTAGGAAAGGAGAAACAACAAGAGAATTCTGTGACCTATGGATTATGGGCCGACACGCTTCTGCTGCGCCACTCTGATCGGGGAAGACTCTGCAAATAGCATCCAACAATGCTCACTGACGGACCAAGCAGAAAATAGAAAAAGAATGGATACCATCAAAATCAGAAGGATATGGGTACGAGAAGAATGAATTCATACCCAGGAGATCAATCAAAAAGGACGACTGAAGAAACAAGGAATCAAGGGACCGAATAAGAAGGGATTAAATGAAGGGAATAAGACTAGTATCCAGATCAATGTTGATTATAATTCATTCATGCATGCATGGTTGGTGAAATATTGACCTGATCCAAGTTCGAGCCAAGCTTGTCTAATATATTAGGCAACTAATACATTAGCTAAACATGGGCTCTGATACCACTAAAAACCTTTTCACGCACTGCTTATCAAAAAAGAATACGGAATATAGATAAGTGACTAAGCCTAGCAAATGATTTTCATCATCCATAAGCTGTTCGGAATCTTTACAACATCTCACAAGAATAATCAGAGTCAGAAGCAAAAGAATCAACCAAGCATGCACATATGAACCAAAATACCAATAAGAATACTTGAACCAAAATATATTAATCTCAAATAATTCAGATCTGAACAAGTCAAAATCCTGGGTCATATTGCACAAATACAAATAAATCCAAGTATCAAAATACAATTGTGCAAAATAAGCAACAAGGAATAATAATAGCAAAATTCCAGCAGCTAGTATCTCATGTCACCAACTCCATCTGGTAACTGGTCTCCAAAATCTGCAATTTAATAAATTGCTACAAAAGGAAAAAAAACAAACTCTCGTCAATGCAAATTACGGGACGCTTGTAGTGCAGGATACAAGTACCTGGAAAAGGGTAAACTAATAACATGGAATAGACATGATAATGAAATAAAACTAGCATGAATCATGAATCAGGCAATCAGAATCAAGTTGCATGGTATACTAAAAGGTACAAGTAACATGTGTCAAGTGTCAAGTGAACAAGTATCATGTAAACAAGTATTAAGTAACAAGTGTCAAGTATCATGCAAGTAGGCAAACAGGTAATCAAGTATATAGGTAACATGTATCAGACAAGCATGTAACAGGTATCATGTAACAGGTGTCATGTTATGTCAAGTCTTGTGTTATTAGTATCTAGGTAGCACTTCATGCATCCATCTTTTTACTACATGGTTGCTACATTCAAACAAATTACGTTTAGATTTCGTAGGGGATTCTATAGGGCTGTGTACTCAGGGACAAGTAATCCAAATCATATACCAAATTCCAAATTGACCAAATTATATACCAAATTCCAAATAATCCAAATTATATACCAAATTCCAAATAATCCAAATTATATACCAAATTCCAAATGTGGTAAACACGGGCCCCCTTTCGAGTAAACTTTTCTATATTGTCCACTACTAGATCTTTCCCTTAACCCCGGCTTGTTACTTTTTATTACAAAATACACATGATCACGAGATCAAGAGAACAAAATCGGGACAAGACAAGGATGTATCAAGAGCTCATATGATGCAAGGAACATGTTCTAAATCACAAAATACAAGAATCAACATGCAAATATTCAAACATAGCAAAATACCAATTCTGGAAAGCAAGACGTTGCTGCACCAAAACTGAGATTCCCACTACCACAGGAATACAAATCTGGATCCGTCATAAGATCTAGAAAATAGACACTTGGCCAAATCCAGTAAACATATATAAGTCATATGGTATTTCACAAAAATATGAGTCAAAACAGGTTTGAATCCAGAAAACACGTTCAGCCAAAAATCAAAAGATTGTATTCAAAGTCAAGAAAATAGCATGAAAACTCGTTAATTAAATCCACGAAAAAACTGGGGTATTCCCCTATATGTATAGTAACAGAAATTCAAGTTTAAAAATTTTTCAATAAAAATAGAGTAGGCAAGTAAAATCAGAAAACAAAAAGATACGACAATTTTGTAAATCTGAAATCACAAACACTGCAGTACGAAAATAGCAATAACTCACAAACCATAAATCAAAATCCAAATCCGCCAAAAGGGTTAAAAATAGATACAGTAAGCTAACTTTCATATTCAGAAATATTTATAAATAGCAGGTAGAAATAGGTCGAAAATCATGTTCTTTACAGAACAGCATGAAAAATCTGCTAGTATAGTAATTGTTTTGAAACTTAGAATAGTTTGTAAAACTCATCAAATAAATCCATAAAAATTCTAGGTTAATCCCAATCAAGTCCAGAAGTACTGAGAAAAATTTTGGATCAAAATATTAATTTTAACGTCACAATAAAAATAGATTACTCCTCAGAATTCATAGAAAACAAAATCTGTGAATCTTTCTCCACCTCAGTAGTAAAATAGGCATAACTCACAAACCAAAAATCGAAACTGAGATTCGTCAAAATGATTGGAAAATAGACAAAATTCTCTACAAATCATGCTCACAAAATATTTTCAAATACTGACCTTAATAGGGTCTAGAATACTGATCAAAACGGAAAATCCAACAAAACTGAAAATATCGCATATGCACAAAATCCAATAGTTCACATTGAACTCATCCAAAACACAACCAAACATGAGATTGAGTACACTAGATGTCCAAGCAACATGTTATAGGGTATTTCACAAGTCCACAACAAGTCGACAACGAATAACACAAACGAGCACAAGTTAACATATGAATAACACGCATGTATGCAACAAGAAGTGGTCAATCCTAGGTTATTTCATGTCATGTATGTCGTGAGGCAACTATGGTCGAATTAAAAAAATAGAGACAATATATAACAGAGGATTCAAACACGAATTGTCTCCAGAATCCAACTACACTACAAGCGGTATTTAGTACTTGTATTACACAAAGGAAAGGATACAAGTTACTTGCCTGAACCGACGATGAAAATGACTCCAAACAAGAATAACGGGAATGGATTCCTGGCCACGAACTCGAACGAACACACGAACTCCAAAAACGAGCAACCCCACGAACCCACACCCAATAGCAATGAACACAACCCACAATAACAACTCGAACACCACAAACGGTGAATGAACAATGAACGGCGAACCCCAATGAACACATCCCGAACTCACTCGCGCACGGCTGCGGCACAGCGAGATGCTATCGCTGTTGCTGCAGGTTGCTGCAGTCGGTAAGAACAGCGCCGACGGGATGTCATTGCGGATGTTGGGCTACTGCGTCGCGGCTACAGTGCGCCGAGAGGACAGGGGAGTGACTGTGCGTCACAAGGTAGCCGCGATAAGGAGTGCTGGCTCTGCTGCTGGCCACACGACGGAGGAGGAGAGCAGGAGGCTTCGGGAGAGGGTGCGCAGCGGGGTGCAAGGAGAGAGAGACAGAGCGATGGGTTTGGAGACGAGGGAGGGAAGGAGGATGACGGGGGCTGGTCGAATGTGGCGCTCGCGATCAGGGGGAAGAGAGAGACGAGAGGGAGGTCGGGAGAGAGATGAAGGGCGAGAGCGGCTGAAGGTGCATGGGTTTGGCAAATGGATTTTGTGTATATATATAGGCAAATAGCAGTAGGGTTACGTTAAATGGGAGGCAGCTACAGAGTAGAGGTTGTTAAGGTATAAGATGGAGCGGGTAGGGTAACTAACAAGTAGAATCAATAAGTAACGGGTACGGGCTCAATGAGTAAATGGGTTTGGGGGAATATATGAATGGATTTCGGGTTAGATTGGTTAGGGGTTAACGGGTGTAGGGAGTAGGTTTAAATGGGTTTGGGTATTAAAGAAAAATCCAATAGGTTAATAAAATTGATTATTAGGAGTAATAGGATAATGGGTTGGGCTTGGGAATAAAACAGGGTATGGGTGTAAAATGGGTAGGGTTTTAATTAGGATTAGGCTAAAATAGAATATAGGATTTTAAAATCCAATAAAGTAATGGGTTTGGGTTAAAATCCATTTGGAAAAAAATAACCAATAAAAAATATACAAGTAAGGTTTTATAGAAATATAAATAATAATAATAAAAACAATAACAATAACAATAATCACAATAACAGTAATAATAATAATACTGACAATAATAATAATAAGAAAAGTGATAAAAACAATGGTAGTATTAATAATAACAGAAATCAAAGTAATAATAACAAAAATAAGATTTATATTACAATATAAAATTCATAGAATATAGTCACAATCAAATTATTGATCGAAAATAGATTGTAAAAGAGAAGGTCCAAGAATACATTTTGACAAAAGAGATTGAAAGCAGGAAAAAAAATAATTTACAAAAATTTTTAATACAGAAAATACACAGAAGATACGTATTTGGGAAAACAGGGGTTACAAATCCTACCCACCTTATAACAAAATTTCGTCCTCGAAATTTTCTGAGGCGGTACATAGGATAAGGCAAAAGCAAACTTAGGGGAAGGGTAACAAAACAGAGAATTAAAGGGAAATGAACAAAGCAGTGGCAATACCAGAAAAAGAAGAAAGTGGATAACAATGGGGTCAAATGGAATGCAAGAAAAGAAGCAAACGGGATCAAAAGGAGAGAAACAACACAAGATAACAAAGTAAGATAGGGAGTAGGCAGAACTGGAATCAAAGAGAGAAAACGACAGGGAAGAATTGAATCAAATAATGAATGAGTGCATGATTTCAAAATAGAATGCAAGAAAGAAGTAACTGGTATCAAAATGAAGAAGAAACAATACAAGAATTGCAAAATAATAAAGCAAAGAGACGAAGATAGAGATAGAGCTAGAATCGAAGAAAGGATGGACAAGGAAGAGATGAACCAAACAATGAGTCAACGGATGAAGACGAATACAAGGAATGGAAAGAAGCAGACAATGCAAGGAATAGAGAGAAGCAAACAATGCAGGGAAGGAGAAACAACAAGAGAATACTGGGACCTATGTATTATGGGCCGACACGCTTCTGCCGCGCCACTCTGATCAGGGAAGACTCTGCCAATAGCATTCAGCGATGCCGACTGACGGACCAAGTAGAAAATAGAAAAAGAATGGATAGAATCAAAATCAGAAGGATATAGGTACGAGAAGAATGAATTCATACCCAAGAAGAAATCAATCAAAGAGGACAACTAATGAAACAAGGAATCAAGGGATCGAATAAGAAGGGATCAAATGAAGGGAATAAGACTAGTATCCAGATCAATGTTGGTTATAATTCATTCATGCATGCATGGTTGGTGAAATATTGAGCCGATCCCAGTTCGAGCTAAGCTTGTCTAATATATTAGGCAACTAATACATTAGCCAAACCTGGGCTTTGATACCACTAAAAATCTTGTCATGCCCTGCTTCCCAAACGACAATACGGAATACGGATACGTGACTAAGCCCATGTTATGATTTTCATCATCCATAAGCTGTTCGGAATCTTTACAACATCTCACAAGAATAATCAGAGTCGGAAGCAAAAGAATCAACCAAGCATGCACATATGAACCAAAATACCAACAAGAATAGTTGAAACAAAATATATTAATCTCAAATAATTCAGATCTGAACAAGCAAGTCAATATCCTGGGTCACATTACCCAAATACAAATAAATCCAAGTATCAAAATATAATTGTGCAAAATAGGAAACCAGGAATAATAATAGCAAAGGTCCATCAGCTAGTATCTCATGTTACCAACTCTATCTGGCAACTGGTCTCCAAAATCTGCAATTTAATAAATTGTAGGGAAAAAAAAATGAAAACAAATTCCCGTCAATGCATGTTACGGACCGCTTGTAGTGCAGGATACTAGTACATGGAAAAGAATAAACCAGTAACATGGAATAGGCATGATAATGAAATAGAACTAGCATGAATCATGAATCAGGCAAACAGAATCAAGTATCATGGTATACTAACAGGTACAGGTAATATGTGTCAAGTGTCAAGTGAACAAGTATCATGTAAACAAGTATCAAGTAGCAAGTGTCAAGTATCATACAAGCAAGCAAACAGGTAATCAAGTATACAGGTAACATGTATCAGACAAGCATGTAACAGGTATCATGTAATAGTGTCATGTTATGTCAAGTCTAGTGTTATTACTATCTAGGTAGCACTTCATGCATCCATTATTTTACTACATGGTTGCTACATTCAAACAAGTTACGTTTAGATTTCGTAGGGTATTCTATAGGGCCGTGTACTCAGGGACAAGTAATCCAAATCATATACCAAATTCTAAATTAACCAAATCATATACCAAATTTCAAATAATCCAAATCATATACCAAATTCCAAATAATCCAAACCATATACCAAATTCCAAATAATCCAAATCATATACCGAATTCCAAATGTGGGAAATACGGGCCCCCTTCTGAGTACACTTTTCTATATTGTCCACTACTAGATCTTTCCATTAACCCTGGCTTGTTACTTTTTATTACAAAATACACATGATCACGAGATAACGAGAACAAAATCAAGACAAGACAAGGATGTATCTAGAGCTCATATGATGCATGGAACATGTTCTAAATAAAAAAATACAAGAACCAACATGCAAAGATTCAAACATAGCAAAATGCCAATTCTGTACAGCAAGACGTTGCTGTACAAAAACTGAGATTCCCGTTACCACAGGAATGTAAATTTGGATCCGTCAGAAGATCTAGAAAATAAACTCTCGGCCGAATCCAGCAAACATATATAAGTCATATGTTATTTCACAAAAAACATGAGTCAAAATAGTTTTGAATCCAGAAAACACGTTTAGCCAGAAATCAGAAGATTACATTCAAAGTCAGGAAAACAGCATGAAAACTCGTTAATTAAATCCACGAAAAATCTGGGGTATTCTCCTATATGTATAGTAACAGAAATCAAGTTTCAAAATTTTCCAAAAAAAAAAGAGTAGTCGAGTAAAATCTGAAAACAACAAGACACGAAAGTACGAAAATAGCAATAACTCACAAACCATAAATCGAAATCAAAATCTGCCAAAAGGTTAATAAAATAGATACAGTAAGCTAACTTTCATATTCAGAAATATTTTAGAAATAGCAAGTAGAAATAGGTCGAAAATTAGGTTCTTTACAGAATAGTATGAAAAACCTGCTATTATAGTAATTGTTTGGAAACATAGAACAGTTTGTAAAACTCATCAAATAAATTCATAAAAACTTTGGGTTAATCCCAATCAAGTCTAGAAGTACTGCGCAAAATTTTGGATCAAAATAGTAATTTTAACCTCACAATAAAAATAGATTACTCTTCAGAATTCATAGAAAACAAAATCTGGGAATCTTTCTGCACCTCAGTAGTAAAATCAGCATAACTCAAAAACCAAAAATCGAAACTCAGATTTGTCAAAAGGGTTGGAAAATAAACAGAATTATTTACAAATCATGTTCATAAAATATTTTCAAATACTGAACTTAATAAGGTCTAGAACACTGATCAAAACGGAAAAGCCAACAAAACTGAAAATATCGCATAAAATCCACTAGTTCACATTGAACTCATCCAAAACACAACCAAACATGAGATAGAGTACACTAGATGTCCAAGCAACATGTTATAGGGTATTTCACAAGTCCACAACAAGACTACCACGAATAACACGAATGAGTACAAGATAACATATGAATAACATGTATATATGCAACAAGAAGGGTCAATCCTAGGTTATTTGATGTCATGTATGTCGTGAGGCAACTATGATCAAATCAACACAATAGAGACAATATATAACAGAGGATTCACACACGAACTGTCTCTAGAACCCAACTACACTACAGACGGTATTTAGTACTTGTATTATACAAAGGAAATGATACAAGTTACTTGCCTGAACCAACGACGAAAATGAATCCAAGCAAGAATAATGGGAACGGATTCCGGACAACGAACTCGAACGAACACACGAACTCCAAAAATGAGCAACTCCACGAACACACACCCAACGGCAATGAACACAACCCACAAATAACTACTCGAACACCACAAATGGCGAACCCAAACGAACACAACCCGAACTCACACATTCACGGCAGTGGCATAGCGAGATGCTGTCGTTGTTGCTGCGGGTTGCTACAGTCGGCGAGAGCAACGCCGATGGGCTGTCGCTGCGGCCATTGGGCTGCTGTGGCTGGCTTCTGCGTCATGGCCGCGGCACGCCGAGAGGACAGGGGACGCGACTATGCGTCACAAGGTGGCCGCGATAGGGAGTGCTGGCTCTGCTGCTGGCTACACGACGGAGGAGGAGAGCGGGAGGCTTCGGGAGAGGGTGCGCAGTGGGGTGCAAGGAGAGAGAGACAGAGCGATGGGTTTGGAGACGAGGGAGGGAAGGAGGACGACGGGGGCTGGTCGACTGTGGCGCTCGCGATCAGGGGGAAGAGAGAGACGAGAGGGCGGTCAGGAGAGAGATGAAGGGTGAGAGCAGCTGAAGGTGCATGGGTTTGGCAGATGGGTTTTGTGTATATATATAGGCAAATAGGAGTAGGGTTAAGTTAAAGGGGAGGCGGCTACAGAGAAGAGATTGTTAGGGTATAAAATGGAGCAGGTAGGGTAACTAACGGGCAGAATCAATAAGTAACGGGTCCGGGCTCAATGAGTAAATGGGTTTGGGGGAATATATGATTAGATTTCGGGTTAGATTGGTTAGGGGTTAACGGGTGTAGGGAGTAGGTTTAAATGGGTTTGGGTATTAAAGAAAAATCCAATCGGTTAATTAAATGGATTATTAGGAGTAATAGTATAATTGGTTGGGCTTGGGAATAAAATAGGGTATGGGTGTAAACGGGTAGGGTTTTAATTAGGATTAGGGTAAAATAGAATATAGAATTTTAAAATCCAATAAAGTAATGGGTTTGGGTTAAAATCCATTTGGAAAAAAAAATTACCAATAAAAAATATACAATTAGGGTTTTATAGAAATATAAATAATAATAATAAAAACAATAACAATAACAATAATCACAATAACAGTAATAATAATAATACTGACAATAATAATAATAAGAAAAGTGATAAAAACAATGATAGTATTAATAATAACAGAAATCAAAGTAATAATAACAAAAATAGGATTTGTATTACAATATAAAATTCATAGAAAATAGTTACAATAAAATTATTGATCGAAAATAGATTTTAAAAGAGAAGGTCCAAGAATACATTTTGACAAAAGAGTTTGAAAGCGGGAAAAAAAATAATTTACAAAAATTTTTAATACAGAAAATACACAGAAGATACGTATTTGGGAAAACAGGGGTTACAATATGCACACACTACACGAACATAAACTAGAAACACGTTATACAAAAGGAATAATGATTTGAATGCATAACAGTTGTATGTGATGTTATAACTAGTTTCGTGAATTTAATGTTATAGTGGTAATAATATTTTCATGTTAACGGTAGGAGTACATCCTAATTATTAAGTATAAACGCCAGTCCATTTCTTGCTATATGTATATTCGAACTGATTATTATGATTCTTGCATAGGAGTACATTTTACTGTCATCCCGTTGTTTATCCCATGCGGTAGTAAGATTACGAGTCAGTTGCTGTTAGAATTAACCAGAACTTTGTAAATCATAACTTTATCCCATTGAATCTAATTTCCAGAACTTCTTACGGATTTTAATTCCGAGTGGTAGATTGCAAGTTATCATATTATTTTGTACCACTAGGTTTAAAATTACAGATTGTTGTTGATAAGCACATGGACTGTTTCACTAATTAAAATATCATGTTAACAACAGAATAAAGACTTTAAATTTATCATAATGTTGCTAAACATGATTGGGAGTCGTGATATAATTTTTATAACAATTTTAGATGAAATTCCAGACCCGTTATATATATGCAAACTTGACCCTAGATTTCGGTTAGAACACTAGATCAGTAAAGAACAAAAATTTTGACCTAGATGCAATTAAAACACTTAGAACTTGTTAATGAAAGTTATAACCATTTGTGTTAGGAATCCAGGCAATTTGACGGTTCTACAATCCGACTTACGGATTGCAAGTTATTCAAATTCTACCACAGTAATGTCTTAACTCTAGAATTCCTTTTTAAAGATGTGTTGTCTTATTCTATTAATTTATTCAGTAGGTCATCGTAAGAATTAGGACCTGAGAATTGCAAGAATGTTAATGAACAGTCTCAGTAACTAAATCATAATTTTGTGAGAAATTTTAATGAAGTTTTCAGTCGAATTACACGTAGAATAACCTTGTACTGAGTTACTGCCTGAATAGCAGACCCATAAAGAACTAACTGGTAGACGTTGTTATTGTAGTTAAAAGGTGTCATATAAATATGCATTGGAACCAGTAGGAAGTATAGTTTCTTGAACCCCTGACGGTGATTTACTTCCCTGTAACAGCTTGAAAGTCAGTTTTTGTATAGCAACGTCTCGCTATCCAAAATGGCATTTTCATGTTTAATTATTAATTTGTTTATGTTTTTCATTGCACTACATATCATTCATTGTACAGTCATTGATACCTCATTGATATCATTTCTTGACATCCTTTCCATTGATTATGTCACACCCCGCTTTCCAAAAATATGGAATACGAGCACGTAACATTGGTCCAGCGAAGGACTAACGTCACCTATAAGCTGTTTATCCGATTAACTCAACAATATAATCAACACAGAACAATTGTGCAGGCAATAATAATAATCTCATGAACAATAATACTTGGAATGAAGCAATATAAATTATCCGAATACAATAATAATTCAACATCCGAAAACAAATAATAGCAATATTCGGGTCAAAAGCCCACAATACAATGAAATAACAATAGTTCAATAATTAAGTCTCCATGGTAAAACAATAATTTACTAAGCGGCGATGCTATCAATTCCTTCACCAATATTGTTCACTCATTCCATCAGGCAATTCTCCATCAACACCTGTAAACACTTAATCTAAAAAGAGGAGAAAAATTATCCTTAGAGCAAGTCATTTACAGCAAGTAGAAAAAGTAAGGAATAATGGAATAATGGTATAACAATGAATTCAATGGATCAATAGGAATCAATAACATGGCACGATAGCAATAATCAATTTCAAGATAATCGGTACAATGGCTATAAACAATGATGCAATATTCGGTAACAATATTCAATGAAAAATAACAGTAACACATAGCCAACATTTGATATCAATAGAAACAATGATGAATAATATGCAATGTCGGTGATGTGTTAATCCTTATGTCTATTAATCATTTTAAATCCTAACAATGCATGTACTACTGTGTCCCATATGTTCTATCCATAACGGTAATTTATTAATAAGATGCTACAGGATCATAAGATAACGGTATAGGGAACCATGAGCCCCTTACCCGAGTACAGTCCCTATATTTTCCACTACTAAAGTTAACCCTTAAAACCCGGCTTGTTAATTATTTTATCATCAATCAACCATCAATCGATCAAACAACATACAACCTAGCAATTGTCTCTACAATAATTTATTTGTGTGATAAATGTATGATTAACACTATTCTCAATTCTACATGAATTCATGAGAGATTCAATCTTTAGAGTCAAAAGTGGCACGATATCAAGAATATTGGGGTTAGCTCGTGTAAACCCTCAATAGACCCAACGAAGAGATGATAAATAAAATTAGAATACATACATACATTAATTTATTATCAATCAATCATCAATTGATCAAACAATATACAACTTAGCAATTGTCTCTACAATAATTTATTAGTGTGATAATTGTATGATTAACCCTATTCTCAATTCTACTTGAATGCATGAGAGATTCAATCTTTGGAGTCAAAAGTGGCACGATGTCAAGAATATTGGGATTAGCTCGTATAAATCCTCAATAGACCTAACGAAGAGATGGACAAAGTATAATACGATAAACAAGGGATCTACTTGCAAAAGTTTCAACAAAACTTGAATTTGATATAATTAACAATTCAAGAGGACAGTGACTTACCTGTTATATGGTAAATTCGAATATAAAGAATAACGGGATGAGAATCCCGAAGCAACAAACCATAAACATGAAGCACGGAACACGTACGAACTATGTGCAACCACTAACACAAAACGGCAAACACCAAACGGCAACACGGATCTCCAATCCTCACACGAACCACCATCACCAACTCAAACCAAACACCAAACACCAAAATCAACTACCCCTCTCACAAAACAGCAAATACACAGCCAAGAGAGAGATCTCCACCCCCAACAACAGCAAACGTCAATGGCGACATGGCAAGGAGTTCGGCTCTGGCTCGACGGAGGGACAGCGGGGTAGTCTTACAGGCGGTCGATTCGGAGGCACGTCAAGAGGCAGCGGATAGTGACTGGAGGTCGACGTTGAGGGAGAGTGTGGTGGTCGAGTGGTTCCTCAGTTTCGAACGAAAAACAGATGAAGAGGAGATAAGGCGATAAGGGGGCGACAGCGAGGTTGGAGGATGGTGGTGGATGACGGGACTGCTCGGGGTGAGACGAGGAGGTAGAAGATAGATGAAGAGGACAAAGAGGTGCTCAGGGGAACGAAAGGTGGCTTCGACTGCGGCATTGGGCGTGGGCAATCAACGGGGATGAAGGATGGGGAAGATGACGAAGAGGTCAGGAGTAGGAGATGGAGAGGCGGTGGTCGACTGGAGTCGACGGGGAGATAGGCGGGGATGAGGGCGATGAAGGGAATGCAAGAGACGATGGTTGTCGATTTGGGAAGAAGGAGGAAGAAGAGGTTGAAGGGGGAAGAACAGTAGGGGTAGGGGGGTAGCTTAGTAATGGGGGTAGGGTTTTGGCGGCTAATGTGTACTAGGGTCTAGGGTTAGGTTAAGGGATTAAGGTATAATATATAGGGAATTATTAGGTTATTGGATTTTGGGTATGATCCAGTAAGAGAATGGGCTTGGGTTTTTGGTTTAAATCCAATAAGAAAATAGACTATATGGTTTTTTTTCTCTTCTAAATATACATATAAACAAACATTAAATCAAATAATAAAATACGAATAAATAAGTATGTTCGGGCTTTACAAAAATAATAATAATAATAATAATGACAATAAGAACAATAATACTATTAATTACAATAATAATAGTAAAAAAATTATTAATATTAATAACAAGACTACTAATAATAACAATAATTTTAATAATGATAATAACCGCAATTAAAGTAATAACAATAATAATAAGATTAAAATGATCCAATAATAATCATATATATTCTCTAGACTCAAATATATATAAGATCAAAACATACCATTATTCGAAATAAATAAAATTTTCATTTAGAAAATACCTTAATAAAATATCCAAACGGAATTTAGCACAAAAATAAATTTATAAAAATCAAATTATAGAAAATATACGAAAAATACTAATTGGCGGAAATGGGGGTTACAGATTACATATTCATGATTCATGTTAATAAAATAATAACAAGCCGGGGTAATAAGGATCGACTTGGTAGTCAACGATCGAAGACTGTACTCGGATGAGGGGCCCGTGTGTCTCTATATTGTTTATTGTTATCAGTTATTGTTTTTTATCGATTGATTGTGAACAACTGCTATAGTATCCCAATTGTATCGTGTATCGTATCGTGGATCGATTCTCGTTATTGTTCATTGATTGTGGATTATTGATTATTGATTAATGTTGTCGAGTATATGATATGTAGAGTTCACCATTACAGTATAAACTTTCACTTGTTTGTATGCACCAAACCTTTGGTATGGTACACAGAATTACGTGCATTAGATAAAATAATTAAACATGATAGACTTGGGATTGACACTTTGGATAGATCATGATTATTGTCATTGAATTGATTCCAGTTTTATTATTATTGTTGACCATTGCATCGTTGATTATAAACTTTGACCTTGTTATCGACATTTTCATTGACATCTGATATAGTTCTAGTTCCTTCTTTCCTGATATTTATATGTCATGTTTTATTGTTATTTGCTTGTTACTGTTTGTTGTTCGTGACTTGCTCTAACGGACATCCCCCTCCCCCTCCCCCCCCCCAACCCTCTAGACGATAAGCTTGCAGGTACATGAGGGGAATTAACTAATGGACTTGGTAAGCAAATCTTCTAGGGAATGAAGCCGAATTATTGGCCTACAATAATTGTTCATTCATGTTATTTTAATTCCAACATTGTTGTTATTATCGTACTTTGTATTCTGAGCTTTGATGACCCGAAGTTTATTTCCTTCCAAAAGTTGGTTTTTTTTTTTTTTTTTGTTTGAGAAATTTCATGGATTATTTATGTAATGTGATTTTATTATAGCATGTGTTAGTTGTAGTTATATTTCATATTGTTGAGTTAAATATTACAGCTTATGAATGATGCATATCGTTCGCTAGGCCTTAGTCGCGTGGCCGTACTTCTGTATCTTGGGAAGCGGGGCGTGACACTTTCCATCTCTCCTTGAGTCTTTTCCATTAACATAACATTATACCAAAAAATGGACTTTTTATGATGCAAACTCCCAACAACCATAACTTCACAACTTTATTCTCAACTACCCTACATCCATTCTTATCTATTGGATTTATTAATATCTCTTTCCAAAACATTAGAATTTATTAAATATGAAAAATGACATTTTGATCATTTGAAATATCCTCTCCCTAATTTTTCTCTCAGGTTTCATTTCTATCAATCACCCTTTCTCAATTTTAACACATTATTTGAGATGATCCAATGGTTTATCTTACACCCTTTTATAAATCATATCTCTACTACTATAATGGGAAAATGCCTTAGTGTAATTTGTCCTTCTACCAACCCGTACAACACGCGTGCTTGAATTTTTACTTTTAAAAAATATGTATTTATTAAGCCGTGCAACGCACGTGTAAATTACTAGTATGGTTTTAATCATAAGAATGTTTTCCCAACAAAGTGAAAACCAAAAATTAGTAGGTGCATATTTATTGGTCTGTTTAAATAGTAAATATCAAAATTAACCTAATTTGAAAGAAATTGAAAATTAACTCTATTTTTGTAGGGGCTGTCTACAAATGGTTAAGATAATTAAGAGTTTGCATCATAGAAGAACTCCAAAAAAAATTTCCCTTGGTTTCTTTACTACAAAATGCAACATTTTTTCTAACGTTTCTATCGTGATATTTGGGTAGGAACGCCGGGATAGATGGCTTTTTGAGTTATATATAAATATTTGCCAATTTTGTTTATCTCTGCGTTGTTGTCGGAATCGCCGGGATAGGCAATCTAATTATTTTTAAATACCCCCCAGCCCAAAAAAAAAAAAGAGAGAGAGAGAAACAAAGGGTGCGTTTGTTTTGATATTTTGAATAGAGTATTCTGAATTGAGTATTCTGAATAGAGTATTCTGAATAGAGTTATTCTGAATATGAGTTTAAAAGCTGTTTGTTTATATTGTATTCTGAATATTGATATTCTGAAAGCTGTTTATCTGAAAAAGAGAGTTTAGAAGCTGTTCGGTTATATTTCTAGTTGAAAACTGTATTCTGAAAGCTGTTTTTCTGAAAATGAGTGTTTAAAAGCTGTTCGGTTATATTTCTAGCTGAAAACAGTTATCTGAAAGCTGTTTTTCTGAAAAAGAGAGTTTAAAAGCTGTTCGGTTATATTTCTAGCTGAAAACTGTTATCTGAAAGCTGTTTTTTCGGAAAAAGAGTGTTTAAAAGCTGTTCGGTTATATTTCTAGCTGAAAATAGTTATCTGAAAGCTGTTTTTCTGAAAAAGAGAGTTTAAAAGCTGTTCGGTTATATTTCTAGCTGAAAACTGTTATCTGAAAGCTGTTTTTCTGAAAAAGAGTGTTTAAAAGCTGTTCGGTTATATTTTTAGCTGAAAACTATTATCTGAAAGCTGTTTTTCTGAAAAAGAGTGTTTAAAAGCTGTTCGGTTATATTTCTGACAATTTTGAATATCAATTTGAAATAATAATAATAATAATAATAATAATAATAATAATAATAATAATAATAATAATAATAATATATATATATATATATATATATATATATATATATATATATATATATATATATATATATATATATATATATATATATATATATATATAATAATAATAATAATAATATATATAATAATAATAATAATGTATATAATAATAATAATAATATATATATAATAATAATAATAATAATAATAATAATAATAATAATAATAATAATAATAATAATAATAATAATAATAATAATAATAATATATATATATAATAATAATAATAATATATATAATAATAATAACAATATACATAATAATAATAATAATATACATAATAATAATAATATACATAATAATAATAATAATATATATAATAATAATAATAATAAATAATAATAATAATAATAATAATAATATAATAATAATATATAATAATAATAATAATAATAATAATAATAATAATAATAATAATAATATATAATAATAATAATATATATAATAATAATAATAATAATAATAATAATAATAATAATAATAATAATAATAATATATAAAATAATAATAATAATAATAATAATAATAATAATAATAATAATAATAATATAATAATAATAATAATAATAATAATAATAATAATAATAATAATAATAATAATAATAATAATAATAATAATAATAATAATAATAATAATAATAATAATATATAATATTAATAATAATATATATAATAATAATAATACTAATATATATAATAATAATAATATATAATAATAATAATAATATATATAATAATAATAATATATATAATAATAATAATAATAATATATATAATAATAATAATATATATAATAATATTAATAATATATATAATAATAATAATAATATGTATAATAATAATAATAATAATAATAATATATATAATAATAATAATAATAATATATAATAATAATAATAATATATATAATAATAATAATATATATAATAATAATAATAATAATAATATATAATAATAATAATAATAATAATAATAATAATAATAATAATAATAATAATAATAATAATAATAATAATAATAATATATAATAATAATATATATAATAATAATAATAATAATAATAATAATAATAATAATAATAATATATAATAATAATAATAATAATAATAATAATAATAATAATAATAATAATAATAATAATATATATAATAATAATAATAATAATAATAATAATAATAGTATATAATAATAATAATAATAATAATAATAATAATAATAATAATAATAATAATATATAATAATAATAATAATAATAATAATAATAAAGAGAGTAAAGGAGGTGTTTTGGAAAGGAGGTGTTTGGGAAAATAGGGGGTATGAGTATTCTGAATATCAATTCTGAATAACAC
Organism: Hemerocallis citrina; assembly: GCA_017893485.1. Taxonomy (NCBI): domain Eukaryota; kingdom Viridiplantae; phylum Streptophyta; class Magnoliopsida; order Asparagales; family Asphodelaceae; genus Hemerocallis; species Hemerocallis citrina. The sequence continues at coordinate 23,391 of JACEHZ010000678.1, read as the reverse complement.
TTAAAACGCCTATTCTGAATAGAGTATTCAGAATACTCTATTCTGAATATCAAAACAAACGGACCCAAAACGTTTCTTCTCTCTCTCTCTCACTCACCCAAATCCCCGACCCGATCCCCCACCGTCGTCGTGCTGCTACGTCACAATCGTCGTCCCTCTCCCACAGTCATCGTTGCCCCCCCATCACTGTGCCCTAGCCCCAATCGCCTCCACTACCGTTCGTGTCCGTTAAGTTCATGGTGTGTAAGTATGGCATCTACAAAGAATAGAAGCCTTTCTTTCTCTCTGATTCTTTCTTCAACTGGTTGAGATAATTATAAACTTTAATAATCTTTATTTTTAAATTTGTTTTATAATTAATTAATTCATCAACATAGTTGTTTAGATTACATTACGAGTCATAATTCACATCAATTAGGAGATTGGAAACGAGGGTTTTCGTGGTGATTGCGAATTTTGAGGAGCAGGATTACATCAAAACATTTAATGATGAGGTACTTGTTATTGATAATTCAATTATTTAATGTGGGATATGAAGTTATTGATTGTATTATTGTGATTTTGTTTGAGAGTAATTTGAAGGAATTATGTGGTGCTCCTTTGACTTCCAGTGCCGTTTTATCCATTCACCAATTCACGCTAAAGATCCTACTTTTGGTTAGTGTTGTAATTGTAGTGTTTTTTTCCTTTAGGCTGCAACAGGTGAATGGTATAATCGATGTCCTGCAGATGATAATACTAGAATGCAACAACAAAAAAAGTTTTAGACAACAATTTCAAATAAGTAATAGCAAAATGAGTACAAAAAATGTAAGATCTGAAGAATGGGTTTGTTAACAATGTGTTCGAAGTAACTATGTTGGCATCAAATTTTTGTAGTTAGCAGTGCCACAAAAAGCGCCAATGACTATCGTGAAATTAATAAGAACTCATTACTGATATCAATATCCTAACTAATCGATCCTACGTTCCATGATTTGTTTTTCAATTTGAGATAGTCTTTGCCTTTTGATGGAGGAGTAATAGTAAAGAGTTATGAACAATATTTCAGTTGGTTAAAACATGCAAGGAAGTTAGGGAGGGTAAAAAAGTAAATTGAAAATTTGAAGTTTGCTAGCATATTGCTTAGACACGTCTCTATATATGTGTATATATAGAATTCTCAATATTGGCCTATATTCTTCTATGGAATGCATTTGCCTATCTTCTGTTGTTTGATATTAGAATCCCCTAATTAAACTTGATACCCAATGTTTAAAATTTTGATGTAGTTTTCATAACTTCAGATGGGTATTTTGAGAAAGCTTGCATGCTTGCTAATGTGAAAGATCCCCTGGTAAACTTAGGGCCTATTGGAAGGCTATGGACAATGCATCTAGTTTTTACTCTACAAAAGAAGAGAAGACCTGTTATTTTGGGTTTCATGGGTCCTGGGCTAGTGCTTTTTTATTGATTCTCTTGAACCTTGGCTGGAAAGTTCTTAAAGAAGTAATTAAGGATGTTCCTCCAGCGGAATTTCTTACCAAACTATCCCACTTTTTGTAAGTATGTACGAAACTATCACTGTTTGAAAATTTAATATCAAATCATCCTTGTCGCCAACGGGGTTAACGATCTAGTAGTTTCCCTAGCGTTAACCCCGTTAGCGTGCTGATGGGGATACAACTTTTCCCCTCTTGTTTGGGTGTGGCAAAAAACTCACCGAATATAGACACGCTAACTTAGCGTGCGTGTTTAAAATACTCGCGCTAACGGGGTTAGCGTTCGTAGATGAGACAGTATTGTGCACTACCTCAAAGAGGGGTGTGGATAAAAAATCACTAAGTATAGATACGTTAACTCAGTCAATGTGCCTATTATTACCAAGGCCGTTAACTGAGTTAACGGCTGTGAAGATTTCAAGTAGAGATGCTCACACACGTTAACTCAGTTAACATGCCTATTCTTACCAAGGCCGTTAACTGAGTTAACGAGTGTGAAGATTTTAAGTTTTCAGAAAGTTGAAACTTTCTAGAAATTGGAGATACTCACACACGTTAACTCAGTTAACGGCCTTGGTAAACGTGCTTATTATTACCAAGGCCGTTAACTCAGTTAACGACAGGGATGTTTTGGTATTAAATTTTCAAACAGGGATAGTTTCGTACATACTTACAAAAAGTGGGATAGTTTGGTAAAAAATTCCCTCCAACGGTTGTACATATTTTCATCTAATTAGTGGAATAGTCTTTTACTCAAATTCCTTTGAACACTGCGAATCCTTTTGTATATGGTTCACCCTATGCATACTAGGTAATGATGGTCAAAATCGAAGCAAATCAAGGCCGTACAATTTCAGCACAGATCTCAAAGTTTCTACAGGCAGATTAATCATAATGGGCCTCTTTGACAGGTCCGAGCCTCTCCAGGCTCCTCCACAAGCAATGAGCTTCTTCCAAACTCATAAAAAGTGACAAATTAGGCCGACTAGGAAAGACACGCAGCCTATGAAGGTTAGGAGTCAAATTGCTTATCCCCTAACACAAGAACTTATCTCTTGAGGGGGAGAAACATAAAGGAGATAAGAAATTCATATGGATCTAACGGATGGATCTCAATCTCCTAAACTGTTTCTCAGGCCTATAAATACCCTTCCCCCTCCACAGTCAAAAGGTAATAAAAAAATCACCAGTTTCTCTCTTAAACTCTCTTTCTCTTTCTAATTCTGACTTGAGCGTCGGAGGGTCTGTCGCCTAGGCCACCATCCGATATTTCAGACTTTTTGCAGGTCCATCGGTCGCGTCAGCAACCGTCGGAATTCAGACCACGGTGTTCAGTCAACGATCCAGATTCAATCTCAGGAGCTCTAACCGCATTTCACGGTAAAGTTCAAAGGTCAGACTTTTAGTAGTTTCTATTAAATAAGAATTCACTATCTGTTTTCTCCCATACCAAAATAAGCAGCAACAGATTGGCGCCGTTTGTGGAAAACTACACAAGTCAGATTTGTCGCCATGCCACCATGACTAAGAGGCAGAGAGGCGGCCTCAATCCATCGCACCAACTCTCTTTGTCAACCAGCTCCTCCAATGGAAGATCTGATTCCTCCTCAACAGTCGCCCCGTTAGCCTAGTCAAGCTCCTTCCAACGGAGAGCCAACGGAGGGATCCCGACAAAACCATCATGAACAACATCCTCAGTACGACTACGTCTCAGTCCTTAATGCTTCAATTGATTCAATGGCCTTGTGAAGCCCCCGGGAGTCTAGAGATCTCTGCCAGATCATCAGTGCCCGGCAATAAGGAACAGATCTTTGAATGCAATTGGACGAGAGGCGCACCCGAACTGAGGCCTCCACTCAGGACATGAAGCAAACCAGAGAACCTATTTTCCTAGACAGAGATCCAGGCAATCCTCCTCTCACCGGGGGCACACCACAATAAGAAGCCTGACTAATGAGAGTCGAAAGCTTCTTGTGCGGAACAAAACCCTAGTTACTATGGCCGAATTGGATAAGTTCAAGCTCGACATCCTCCAAGCTATCCATGGAAGTCAAGATCTGGGCCAACCCCCCAACGAAGGACCCGTCGACTCAACTGGGCGTCCAAGAAGTAGAAAACTCTTTAGAGCAGACGAAGAATGAGAGAAACCGCTCTAGCAGGGCCTACCGCCCTAGTCGACCTGGTTGTCACCTTATTTGAAGTCCATTCATGGATCTAGAGTCTCTTTAGCTACTTGCCCCCTAGTGAGTGTGTAATACCCTGCAAAATAGTATATAACTATTTAGTAAATTTGTCTGTGCACATTTAAGAGTCGCTCGTATTAATGAAGTTTTCTAAATTTTAATTGAGAAAGTACCGGGACATAATAATTGATATGTTTTGAACCTAACAAAAGTGTATTTGTTGAGCCGGAGTTGGAGTATTTTCTCAATTAAATTGAGATAAAATGTATAATATCCCCCAAAATAATTAACAGTTATTTTGTATAGTAATACTAGGTTTATCCGTGGACACGTGCTGTAAACATCCGATTTTCAGATTCTTGTATCTTCCATGCTTAAACAATAAAAAAGCCGATCAAATGATAAAATTTTACTCTGAAAATTTCTACATTGTTGCTTAGCATGTTTAGGAGTCTAGAAAATATTTTTAATGAATTTATTATTGAGATTTTGCTGATTCTAAAAATAAAATAACATGATGTCGAAATTCTGCCTCAACATGAAATCTGTAAAGAATGATCTGTTTGACCTAGCTACTATTGTCAGATTTTGAACCTTAAATATGCGTTAGAATCATGTGGAAGTCTAGTTTCTAGAATTTCTAACGGATTCAGTTTTCGAGTTCTGAAATAGCGGGAAACTCATTTTTTTACAGACTACTCTTGCTGTCCAGAATTTTATAATCCAAATTTTAATAGATTAATTATTCCTATATCGTACTATTGCATGAATTAATATATGTATGTTGTATTGCATGATCCTAATGAGTTACTGTTGCCATTGTAATTGTCCAATTTCATGTTACCAAATTTTAAGAGATTAATTATTCCTATATCGTACTATTGCATGAATTAATATATGTATGTTGTATTGCATGATCCTAATGAGTTATTGTTACCATTCTAATTGTCCTATTTCATGTTACCATCCTATTGTTCTCCTATTGATACTATTGTTCATATCATGTCTTAAATTGCATATTGTATTGTTGCACTGATGAAATAATTAATAAGCCAGGGTTTAAGAGAAATGACTAGAATAGTTGATGATATAGAGACTGTACTCGGATGATGGCCCGTGATTATTATCTTTATCTTCATCGTGTGAGAAATTACACTATGGCCCGTATTACTACCGTTATCGTCATTGTGTAAGAAATTTTACCATGGCCCATGTTATTACCGTTATCATCATCATAGCCAGTACATGTAACCTCTGTTTTTAATTTTGTGTATTTTTGAGTGTATTTTTTCGTTTTAGTGTATTTTCTCTCTTGTATTATTTCTGAACCTTATAGTGGAGTTGTTTTCAATATATATTCGTTTTATTCATTTTTTTAAGCCCTTGTGGTTGATTGGTTGTCTTTTTGTTTCGTTCCTTATTATTATTGTTCTTTAATTTATTTGGTTATTGTCTTCTTTAATTTGTGTTCTTGGGTGCTTATGGTGGTGTTGGTTGCTCATCCTATTCCCAATCCAATTGTATGAGCCCTCATAGGATTACCAAAGCCAAATTAAATCGATAATCCTATTTGATATCCTATACAATTTGTATCCTAATTAAAGCCCTATTAAACAAATCCAATTACTACTCCTAATATACCCACAACCCAATAACCCAACTTGTATTACTGAACCCTAATCCCCTCATTATATATTATACCACTCTCTCTCCCTAAACCCTAATCCTAACCCTAGCCTCCATCTACTAAACCCCGGCCCCTTCCTCCTTGCTTGCGCCACCCTGCACACAAAGCCTGATTACCCCAGGCCGAAACCCCTGTTTCTTGTTAGGCGGGTATAATTGTAACCCCTGTTTTTCATTTTGTGTATTTTTTAGTGTATTTTTTCGTTTTGTTGTATTCTTTCTGAACCTTATATTGGAGTTGTTTTCAATATATATTCATTTTATTTTATTTTTTTGAGCCCTTGTGGTTGATTGGTTGTATTTTTGTTTCGTTCTTCATTATTATTGTTCTTTCTTTCATTTGGTTCTTGTCTTCTTTATTTTGTGTTCTTGGGTGCTGATGGTGGTGTTGGTTGCTCATCCTATTCCCAATCCAATTATTTGAGCCCTCATAGGATTACCAAAGCCAAATTAAATTCACAATCCTATTTGACATCCTATACAATTTGTATCCTAATTAAAGCCCAATTAAACAAATCATATTACTACTCCAAATATACCCACAATCCAATAACCCAACTTGTATTGCTAAACCCTAATCCCCTCATATATATATTCTACCTCTCTATCTCCCTAAACCCTAATCCTAACCCTAGCCTCCATCTACTAAACCCCGGCCCCTTCCTCCTTGCTTGCGCCACCCCGCACACACAGCCCGATCACCCCAGGACGAGACCCCTCATTCCCGGCCTGAGCATCCCGACCATCTCCCCATACCCGAAAGCCCCCATCTCTTGGATGATCACCCTTCGCACCATCACCACTATATGATCTCTAGTCTCTCTCATCCTCTCGCTGGCATTGATCTACCTCATGGCCACAAGCCACCATTGCCTTCATCTCACTCTTGATCATCTCTCTTTTATGGAGTTTGTTCGTGTGGAGATTTTCGCTCAAGCTTGCATGGATTCATTCGTTCTTGGATTTTTGTTCATGGGTTTTGCTTATTGTTGGGATCCGTTCCCATTATTCCCTATTTTCTTCATTCGTCGTCTTCGGTTAAGGCAAGTCACTTGTACTCAAATTTCTTTGTATGATACAAGTCAAAAATACTACCTATAATGTAGTTGGGTTCTAGAGACGACTCTTGTGTGTTAATCTTGTTGGGTTTTGTCTCTATAGTGCTATTTGACCATAGTTGACTCACGACACAAATTTGACATGAAACAACTAGGTTTTCGCCCGTTCTTGACCTGATCATGTATGTGAACTATTTGTGAGAATTTGACTAATTATTGGGATCCATGTGATTAGCCTGTTGTGGACTTGTTATATTCCCTAATCCATGTTGTTTGGACACTTGGTATACTTAATTTCATGTTTGGTTGTGTGTGGATTAAGTTTCGTTGGCTCTATGTTGATTTTGGTTTTTGAGGAAATTCTTTGTTTGTCGATGATCTGTCTTGATCAGTAATTTAGACCATATTAAGGTGAGAATCTTAATTTCAGTATAAAACATGTTTTGTAGAGAATTTTGTCTTCTTTCCAACCCCTCTGACCTTACTCGATTTCGTTTTCATATGTGTGAGATATGACTGTTTTACTACCGAGGTGTAGATCTTTTTCGGATTTCGTTTCTTGGTGATTTTGATGACTAAATTATTTTGGTACTTGTGCTACATATATTATTTTGATCTGAAGTTTTGGTCAGTTTTTCTATACCTAATTAGGGATTACCCAGTTGGTGGATTTTATTGATAAATTTTATATGTCGTTTCATGTTCGTTTATGAAAACTATACTTGCTGTATTTTTCTAGCTGTTCTGTAAATAATCGTGTTTTCACCTTGATTACTTTTACTGTATGAAAAATAATTTTGAAATATAAAATTTATCTTATTCTATTTATTTTCATCTCCTTTTGGCAGATTTGGATTTCATTTCACTGGTTGCGAGATATTATAGTTTTCGTATAGCAATATTGGGAATTCCAGGTTTGCCAAACTATCGTTTATTGATGTTTCCTGATTTTTGATGACTAATCTAATTTTACTGAAAAATTCTGAAACTTTATATTCTGATACTAGACATATAGGGGAATACTCCAGATTTTTTGTGAAATTATTTAAAGAGTTTTCATGCTGTTTTTCTGCTTTTGAAGTCAATTTTGATTTCTGGCTGAACCTATTTTCTAAATTCAAATCAGTTTTGAGTTATGTTTTTGTGAAATACTATATACCTTATTTATACTCGCTGGATTCGGTTGGCAGTTTATTTTCTAGAAATTTTAACAGATTCAGATTTGCATGTTTATAACACTGAGAATTTCAGTTTTGCTACAGTATTGTCTTGCTGTCCTGAATTAGAAAGCTAGTCGTTTTACCCTGTTATATGTTATCTTGTACCCACACATGTTTATCTTACAACTTGAACTTGTTACATGATTATGCTATGTTATTATTGATATGTTTTGCACACATACATGCTTGTTGGACACTAATGATAATAAAATAACCAAGCCGGGGTTAAGGGAAAGATCTAGAAGTGGATAGCGCAGAAACGTGTACTCGGAAGAACCTAGTGGTTATTGGAGCTTGTTTTCATGTTTTCGAGCTTGACACGATATACATGACATGTATACACATGACACTGGAGCTTGTTTGGGTTTGGAGCTTGTTTACATGATACATGATTACATGATACTTGGAACTTGTCCCTGAGTACACTGCCCTGTATGGTCTCCTATGAAATCTAACACGAAACTGTTTGTTGTAGCAACCATGTGTTATATTTTTGGGGCGCATGAAGTGCTACCTAGATAGTAATAACTACAAGACATGAGATATGACACTTGAACATGATACATGCCCACTTGATACTTGACTACATGATACATGAGATTTGGTACTTGATACATGCTACATGAATACATGATTCTTGATACTGGTTATTTGGTACATGATACTTGTTTACATGACAATCGACATATACTATTATACTTGCTCATCTTGCCATGCCATGATTTATATTCTATTATCATGATTATACCATGCTAGGCTTGTTACTTAGATTTATCTATCCCATGTACTTGTATCCTACATTATAAGTGGTCCGTAACTTGCAATTGACGGGTAATTATTTTCTTTTTCTTCTCCTACAATTTATTAATTGCAGATCAGGATGGTCAGCTGCCCGATGGCATTGGAGATATCAGATACTAGTGCTGGATTTCATGTTTTAATTGTTATTATTATTGTTGCTTGAACTTCATTAAGATGTACTTGATTACTTGGATATTCATCTTGTATTTGGGCGATGTGATCCAGGATATTGACTTGTTCATAATTTGATTATTTGAGATTATTATATTTGGTTTCAAGTAATTTCTGTTGGTATCTTGTTTCAATTATGCATGCATGGTTGTATTTTTTGCTTCCGACTTCATTTATCTTGTGAAATATTGTAAAGATTCTTAAACGGCTTATAGATGGTGAAAATCATTCGCTGGGCTTTTTTCTCGTATCCGTATTCTGTATTCTTTTTGGGAAGCGGAGCGTGATATGATTTTTAGTGGTATCAGAGCACCAGGTTTGGCTAATGTATTAGTTGCCTAATATATTAGACAGGCTTGGCTCGAACTGGGATCGGCTCAACATTTCACCAACCATGCATACATAAATGAATTTATACCAACTCTGATTCTGGATGCTTATTGTTTTTGGTTTTGTGCAGACTATGGCTCACAGAGGTTCTACTTCTCAGTCGTAGGTTGATCCAATTGAGGCTGTCACTGCTGTACTTGAGCGGCTGATTAATCAGCAGCAAAACCACATTGATCTTGTGATGGCTGCTCTTGAAGCTGCCCAGGTTGTGACTCCTGTTGTGACTGTGCAAGCAAATCTTCTGTGTCGTCCAGGAACAGTTACAGATTTTATGAGGCTGCATCCCAACCGTTTTTCGGCACTGAGATGCCTTTGGAGGCTGAACAGTGGTTGATCCGGACTGAACGCTTGTTGTTAGCGGCTCGTGTTGCCGAGGCTGACTGGATGGACGTGGTGTCCATCCGGCTGGTGGATCTGGCCTATATCTGGTGGATGGCCGAGTTTGAACGACTTGAGAGGCCTATTGCTTGGGCTACTTTTACTCAGAAATTCTTGGAGAAATTCTTCCCCAGTAGTACTCGAATTGAGATGGAACAGTAATTCCTAGCCTTGAAATAGGTTAAGTCATTATTCCATTTTGAATTGGTTACATAATTGTTCATGCAATGTTGTAACATGGACTTTCTTGCAATAGGGTTCCAGGTCAGTGGATGAGTACGCAGCTGAGTTTACTAGATTCAACCGCTTTGCTACCGTTCTTGTGGCAACCGAAGAGGATAGGGCACGTAGATTCACAAATGGGCTTGAGCAAGATATCAAGAGGAATCTTGTCTCTCTTCGCTTGCGTACCTACACTGAGGCTCTTGAAGCAGCTCGAGTTCAGGAGCAGGCTTGCGGTGGGGTGACTCCTTCTCAGCGGACTGTTCCCACTGCTGTTGCTAGGCCTTCTAGTGGGCCTGTTCGGAGGCAAGTTCCCGCCCATCCAGTTGGGGCAGCTCCTTACTCTTCTGCTGGTTCCCAGAGGGGTGGTTTTTGTGACTTTTGCCGACTTGCCGGGCATGAGCGCAAGGGCTGCAGGCGGGCCAATCATCGCTGTTTTGCTTGTGGTGCTCCTGACCACACTTTGCGGGATTGTCCACAGCAGAGGGCGACTCTTACAGTTCGTGGTCCTGTCCAGCCGGCAGTTCTAGCTCGTGGTCCAGTTAGGCCACCGCTTCCTCCTCAGCATCGATTGTTGGTCAGAGGACCACTATTCTGAGGAGAGGTCAGACTTTCAACTTGACTGCTGCAGATGCGGAGACAGCTGAAGGAGTTGTGGTAGGTATATTTTGTTTTGTTGTTTTGTTTCTCGCTTGCTTTTTTCTTTTGGTCTTACTTTACTTCTTTATGTTATCTTTCTACATTGTTGTTTTTCCTTCACCTTTAATTGTCTATTCTTTTCCCTTGTCTTTGATTCCTTTTAGGTATCATCCTTGTTTGCTCTTTTCCTGCCCATGTTCTTTTTTATTCTGGGGCAACCCATTCTTTTGTCTCATCTCGATTTGTCGCTCGCCATCAGTTGGAGTGCAGCATGTCAGAGGCTTGGAATATTGTGACAGGTGGTGGAGTTGTCATATATTTCCGGGAGTGCAGGTAATGTCCCGTAGTAATTGGGGACGCAGATTTCAAAGACAACCTGATTATAATTGAAAATTTAGGATTCGACGTCATTCTCGATATGGATTGGTTGGGTGTAGCCCATGCCATTATTGATTGCTGTGCCAAGAAAGTTGTGTTCCGAATTCTAGATCGAGCAGAATTCAAGTTCCATGCTGGGGAGTCTTTCCTTGGCCGAGCAAAGACTGCAGTTGAACATGTAGATTGTGTAAAGGAATTGCACTCAGGCTGTGAGACTGCGCCTCTAGTAGTTCGGGATTTCTTGGATGTTTTTTCAGATGAGTTGCCTGGCTTACCCCCTGATAGGGAAGTGGAATTCGGTATTGATGTTCAGCCTGGAACAATGCCGATATCGAAGAGTCCCTATAGGATGGCACCGGTTGAGCCAGCAGAGCTTAAGGTGCAGATTCAGCAGTTGCTTGGTTTGGATTTCATTAGACCTAGTGTTTCGCCTTGTGGTGCTCCGATCCTTTTTGACGACAAGAAGGACGGTGGTCTTCGACTGTGCATGGATTATCAGGAACTGAACAGAGTTACTGTGAAGAATCAGTATTCGTTGCCCAGGATCGATGATTTGTTTGATCAGTTGAGTGGGGCTGCTATTTTTTTGAAGTTGGATCTTCGTTCTGAGTATCACCAAGTCAAGGTGAAGGTTGCAGATATACAGAATACTACTTTCAGGACTAGATATGGGCACTATGAGTATCTTGTGATGCCGTTCGGGGTTACAAACGTGCCGGCTGTATTCATGAGTTTTATGAACCGGGTCTTCTCTCAGTTCTTGGATAGATTTGTGGTGGTCTTTATTGATCGTATTTTGGTGTATTCTCGGAATCGGGAAGATCATGCAGAGCATCTTAGAAAGGTTCTGCAGACTTTGAGAGAGAATCAGCTCTATGGGAAACTCAGCAAGTGTGAATTTTTGGCTCGACAGGGTTTCTTTCTTGGGGCACATTATCTCAGGTGAGAGTGTTTCTGTAGATCCGGCCAAGGTTGAGGCTGTGAAGGATTGGCCTATTTCCAAGTTAGTTTCAGAAGTCAGGAGTTTTCATGGTTTAGCTGGCTATTATCGAAAATTCGTCTAAGACTTTTCGAAGATACCAGGACCGTTGACTAAATTGACTGGGAAGGATCAGAAGTTTTGTTGGTCTGATGAGTGCAATGAGGCTTTTGTTGAGTTGAAGAACAAATTGATATCAGCGCCTGTGTTGACTATTTTAGATGGTTCAGGCGGATTTGTAATTCACTATGATGCTTCTGGTAAGGGTTTTGGAGCATTTTTGATGCAGAAGGGCCAAGTCGTTGCGTATGCATCGAGGTAATTGAGGCTGCATGAGAAGAACTATCCTACTCATGACTTGGAGTTAGCGGCAGTGATCCATGCTTTGAAGCTGTAGAGACATTATTTACTTGGAGGCCGCGTGGAGATCTTTACAGACCACAAAAGTCTCAAGTACGTCTTCACCCAGAAGAAGTTAAACATAAGGCAAAGACGTTGGTTGGAACTTATGGCCGACTATGACATCAGTTTGCAATACCATCCTGGTAAGGTAAACTTAGTGCCTGATGCTTTGAGCAGGAGACTAGCAGTTATGTTTCTGACTCAGGAGAGTGATCTTATTTAGCAAATGCAAAGGTTGGAGCTGGATGTTGTGTTGTCGAGTTCTGGTCGGAGTTATTTGGCGCTCCAGTTGCAGTCGTCTCTTGTTGATCAGATTAAAGAGGCGCAGGCTGGTGATGCACAGTTGCAGGGTTTTCGAGCTGAGGTTGAGTCTGGGTCCCAAACGGGCATGGTTATTCATGCTAATGGTTCGCTTTGTTTTGGTTCCCGGTTGTGTGTCCCTAAGAGTGAAGTTCGTCAGAGGTTGCTTGAAGAAGCTCATTAGTCCTCGTATTCTATCCATCCTAGCAGTAATAAGATGTATCGGGATTTGAAGCTTCATTTCTGGTGGTATGGTATGAAGGGGCTATTGCTCGGTTTGTGGCTCGGTGTTGGATCTGTCAGCAGGTTAATTCAGAGCATTAGAGAACCGCTGGACTTCTTCAACCTCTTCCTATTCCAGAGTGGAAGTGGGAACATATCACTATAGATTTGGTGACCGCTTTACCGAGGAGTCCTAAGGGTCATAATGCCATTTGGGTGATTGTCGACCGTTTGAGGAAGAGTGCTCACTTCATTCCCTTTCGTGTCAGTCAGTCTACTGAGAGCCTTGCTGAGAGGTACATGCAAGAGATTGTTAGGCTTTTTGGGGTTCCAGTCAGTATTGTATCCGACAGGAATACGTGATGCATATCTCAGTTCTGGGAGAGTTATCAGGCTAGTTTGGGGAGTAAGTTAAAGTACAGTACAGCTTTTCATCCCCAAACTGATGGACAGTCAGAGCGGACTATTCAGATTCTTGAGACATGTTGAGGTCCTGTATGCTTCAGTTTGGTGGATCTTGGGAGGATCATTTGCATCTCGTGAAGTTCTCGTACAATAATAGCTTTCAAGCCAGTATTAAAGCTGCTGCGTTCGATGTACTCTATAGGCGGAAGTGCAGATCGCCAATGTGCTGGGATGACATTGGTGAGAGGAAGTTGTTGGGTCCAAAGTTGATCACCAAGACAGTTGATGTTGTGGTTCAGATCAGGAAGCATTTGCAGGAAGATCAGGAAGCATTTGCAGAAGCGATGGGCTGATGTCCATCAGAGGGCTTTGGAGTTTGGTGTTGGTAACCATGTTTTCCTAAATGTATCGCCGTGGCATAGTGTCATTTGGTTCGGTGGTGGGGACAAGCTTAGCCCTAAGTTTATTGGACCGTTTGAGATTTTGGAGCAAGAAGACAAGGTGGCCTATCGTCTTGCATTACCGCCAGCGTTATTAGGAGTGCATGATGTTTTCCATGTCTCACAACTAAGGAGATATATCCGGGATGAGAGCCACATGATCGACTATTCTGAGTTGACCGTTCGGCCGAATTTGACTTGTGAGATTCTGCCAGTTGCTATTGTGGATCGGCGGGAGAAAGTGCTTAAGAACAAGGTCATTAAGTTGATTCGTGTTGCTTGGAATCCTCACTCGCCTGGTGAGTCGACTTGGAAGCTGGAGGAGGAGATTCAGCAGAAATTTCCTCATTTGTTTGAGTAGTTTGGTTCTTTTGTTTGTTTTTGGGGTTATCCTATGTATCTTTATGTTTGAATTTCGAGAACGAAATTTTTCTTGTTAGGCGGGTATAATTGTAACCCCTGTTTTTCATTTTGTGTATTTTTTAGTGTATTTTTTCGTTTTGTTGTATTCTTTCTGAACCTTATATTGGAGTTGTTTTCAATATATATTCATTTTATTTTATTTTTTTGAGCCCTTGTGGTTGATTGGTTGTATTTTTGTTTCGTTCTTCATTATTATTGTTCTTTCTTTCATTTGGTTCTTGTCTTCTTTATTTTGTGTTCTTGGGTGCTGATGGTGGTGTTGGTTGCTCATCCTATTCCCAATCCAATTATTTGAGCCCTCATAGGATTACCAAAGCCAAATTAAATTCACAATCCTATTTGACATCCTATACAATTTGTATCCTAATTAAAGCCCAATTAAACAAATCATATTACTACTCCAAATATACCCACAATCCAATAACCCAACTTGTATTGCTAAACCCTAATCCCCTCATATATATATTCTACCTCTCTATCTCCCTAAACCCTAATCCTAACCCTAGCCTCCATCTACTAAACCCCGGCCCCTTCCTCCTTGCTTGCGCCACCCCGCACACACAGCCCGATCACCCCAGGACGAGACCCCTCATTCCCGGCCTGAGCATCCCGACCATCTCCCCATACCCGAAAGCCCCCATCTCTTGGCCGATCACCCTTCGCACCATCACCACTATATGATACCTAGTCTCTCTCATCCTCTCGCCGGCGTTGATCTACCCCGTGGCCGCAAGCCACCGTAGCCGTCATATCTCTCTTGATCATTTCTCTTTTGTGGAGTTTGTTCGTGTGGAGATTTTCGCTCAACCTTGCTTGGATTCATTCGTTGTGGATTTTTGTCGTTGGTTTTTGTCGTTGTCGGGATCCATTCCCATTATTCCTGATTTTCATCGTTCGTCGTTTTCGGTTAAGGCAAGTAACTTGTACTCAAATACCTTTGTATGATACAAGTCAAAAATACCACCTATAATGTAGTTGGGTTCTAGAGACGACTCTTGTGTGTTAGTCTTGTTGGATTTTGTCTCTATAGTGCTATTTGACCATAATTGACTTACGATACAAATTCGACATGAAACAACCAGGTTTTCGCCCGTTCTTGACTTGATCATGTATGTGAACTATTTGTCAGAATTTGACTAATTGTTGAGATCCATGTGATTAGCCTGTTGTGGACTTGTTATATACCCTAATCCATATTGTTTGGACACTTGGTAGACTCGATTTCATGTTTGGTTGTGTGTGGATTAAGTTTCGTTGGATCTATGTTGATTTTGGTTTTTGAGGAAATTCTGTGTTTTGTCGATGATCTGTCTTGATCACTAATTTAGACCATATTAAGTTCAGAATCTTAATTTTAGTATAAAACATGATTTGTAGAGAATTTCGTCTTCTTTCCAACCCCTCTGACCTTACTCGATTTCGTTTTCGTATGTGTAAGATATGACTGTTTTAGTACAGAGGTGTAGATCTTTTCCAGATTTCGTTTCTTGCTGATTTTGATGACTAAATTATTTTGGTACTTGTGCTACACATATTATTTTAATCTGAAGTTTTGGTCAATTTTTCTATACCTAATTAGGAATTACCCAGAATTTTGGCGGATTTTATTGATAAATTTTATATGCCGTTTCAGGCTTGTTTATGAAAACTATAATTGCTGTATTTTGCTTGCTGTTCTGTAAAGAATCGTGTTTTCACCTTAATTCCTTTTACTGTATGAAAAATAATTGTGATATATAAAAGTTAGCTTATTCTATCTTTTTTTATTTCCCTTTGGCGGATTTGGATTTCGTTTCACTGGTTGCGAGATATTATAGTTTTCGTACAGCAGAGTTGGGAATTCCAGGTTTGCCAAACTATCGTTTATTGATGTTTCCTAATTTTTCATGACTGATCTAATTTTACTGAAAAATTCTGAAACTTCATATTCTGATACTAGACATATAGGGGAATATTCCAGATTTTTCGTGGATTTATTTAACGAGTTTTCATGCTGTTATCCTGCTCTTGAATTTGATTTCTTGATTTCTGGCTGAACCTATTTTCTGAATTCAAATCAGTTTTGAATTATGTTTTTGTAAAATACTATATAACTTATTTATACTCACTGGATTCGGTTGGAAATCTATTTTCTAGAAGTTTCGACGGATTCAGATTTGCATATTTATAACACTGAGAATTTCAGTTTTGCTACAGTATTGTCTTGCTGTCCTGAATTAGAAAGCTAGTCGTTTTACCCTGTTATATGTTATCTTGTACCCATACATGTTTATCTTGCAACTTGAACTTGTTACATGATTATGCTATATTATTATTAATATTTTTTGCACACATACATTCTTGTTGGACACTAATAATAATAAAATAACCAGGCCGGGGTTAAGGGAAAGATATAGAAGTGGATAGCGCAGAATTTGATTATTTGAGATTATTATATTTGATTTCAAGTAATTTCTATTGGTATCTTGTTTCAATTATGCATGACTGGTTGTATCTTTTGCTTCCGACTCTGATTATCTTATGAAATGTTGTAAAGATTCTTGAACAACTTATGGATGATGAAAATCATTCGCTGGGCTATAAAATCTACCACTATAGTCTAAACGAAATTGATTGTATGCATCGAACATGTGGTATGGAACATATGGGACACAGTAGTACGTGCATTAGTTAGGATTTAAAATGATTAATCGACTTAAGAATTGCATCACACCGACATTGCATATTATTCATCATTGTTCTATTGATATCGAATATTGGCTAAGTATTATTAATATTGATCATTGATTATTATTACCGAATATTGAATCATTGTTTATAACCATTGTATCGATTATCATGATATTAATTATTGTTATTTTCCCGTGTTATTGATTCCTATTGATCCATTGACTCATTGTTATACCGTTATTCCCTTGTTCCTGCTTTCTCTACTTGCTGTCCATGACTTGCTCTAAGGATAATTTTTCTTCTCTTTTTAGATGAAGTGTATACAGATAATGAAGAAGAGTTGCCTGCTGGAATTGGAGAATAAACTTTCTAAAGAACTACTGCTTTATAATTGAATGTTATTTTTAATGAACTTATTGTATTGAGACTTGTTACTATTGTGTTTGGGATTTATTATTGTATTGGACTTATGTCCCGGATTTTATTACTATTTCCAGATGTTGGATTATTATTGTATTTGGATATTTTATATTGCTTCATTTCAAGTATTATTGTTCATGAGATTATTATTATTGTCTGCGCAATTGTTCTGTATTGATTATATTGTTGAGTTAATCGGATAAACAGCTTATGGATGACATTAGTCATTCAATGGGCCAATGTCATACTCGTATTCCGTATTTTTGGGAAGCGGGGCGTGACAAATAACAACTTATGGATGACGCAAGTCATTCGCTGGGCCAATGTCACGTGCTTGTGTTCCGTGTTTTTGGAAAGCAGGGCGTGATAGATCCATACAACAATTATTCGAACCGTAATATTAAGCTTGGATTTTTAATAATTAAAAACAACAAATAAACATAGAAAAAATCTCAACTTTAAAATCAATCAAGTATGGATTTAAGAGCATACAACAAGTTCTAATTATATCTAAAAATCT
The DNA here is from genome assembly GCA_017893485.1 of Hemerocallis citrina. Lineage (NCBI taxonomy): Eukaryota > Viridiplantae > Streptophyta > Magnoliopsida > Asparagales > Asphodelaceae > Hemerocallis > Hemerocallis citrina. The sequence continues at coordinate 6,003 of JACEHZ010000678.1, read as the reverse complement.
CCATCATCTACAATTAAATCTATGGTAATCCAATCAATTTTATAAATTCCAGATTAGATCTTTCATGCATCATCAATGTTTAACATTCAAGATTAACACAAAAATGATCCTCACAATAAAAAATGCACGTTTATTTCAAATATACATCTAAAAGTTCATTCATCAAGCCTAACATCATCATCTAATATTTTTAACCATGATCAAACTATCGAAATATAGATCTACAAATCTTAAAAAATCCACAACCAGCCCTATCATGCTCTCAACTAGGTTCTTCGTAACAATATATTAAAAACACATCAAGAGACAATAAGTACCACCCACCTCAAAGAAGATCAATTGAAGAATAATAATAATAGAAAGAAAGCTCCTCCTCCACACGAAAATCTAAAGATCCAAGCTCCAAACTCCAAGAAATAATTTTAAAAAAATATTATTTTCTTGTGAACAGGGGAGGGTGGTTGATGCTGCTGCTAATATAGGCCGGGGCTCTAATCTAGGGTTTTTATGAAGATTTTACAAAAAGGTCCCTTAAGAAGAATAAATCTTTACATGTATAGATCTTTTCAAATCAATTCGTTAAATCAAATCAATTTAGTTAGAGTAAAAAGATAACCCCCCAACTCCTCTAATCTGGCCGGCCCTCATAAAAATTTTGCCTCTGAGGGCAATTTTACATAAAAGTCCTTCACTCTGAAATATTTACAAACATGCTATAATTTATTCATAAAAATCCATAAAATTTAGAATTATTATCTAATAATAATATATTATTTCAAATGAATTTTTTGACTTTTTATTTCCCAAGAAAAATATTTGCACGTGGTTTGCACGTGCAAAAATGATAAATTTCAGAAAAATACTTAATAAATCACAAGAATTCATCACAATCATTTATTAATTCCAAAAACATATTTAAGTCCTAAAGAAGGTAATATTTTGGGAAATTAGGCTTTTAAATCGCAATTTCCCCAACAATCTCAAAACTACATAATTATATATTTACTGAATAAAATAAAATCAAATAAAATTAGAGGGATAAAATCTCTCTCCCCCAATCTCTCCACTACCAGGCATACCAAAACAGCACAACAAAAATTTGAATTCAAATTTTTCCTCCAAACGATATTTTGCACAAAAACCTTTTTCTTTCAAAGTATTTACGAAAATAGTTTCTTTATTCAGAAAAAATCTCAAAAATTAGAATATACTCAATTATAAATAGTAGAATTTATTCAAAAATTTAAAAGAGGAAATTTCTACGTCAAAAATAATTGCATGTGTTTTGCACGTGTGAAAATGTCAATTTTTACAAAATTTCAAAATAATTAAATAAGTTGATTTAAAAATTATTCATTAATTCAAAATATTGTATTAAAAATTAGGGGCGTTACACACACGGTCAGCCCCTGTCCATCTTCATCACCGTCCTCCCGTCGCCATGCTCCTGCTCAAATCCCGGCACCACCCATCTCCAACTCCCGAACCCCGATCCCCTCTGCTAGCCGCCACCAAGACATCCTCATCTACTAGCCGCCACCCATCTCTGTTAACCACTAATCCCACCGTCCATCTCCCTCCTCCCCAAATTTCAACCCATCCCCTCGTCCCCTCCCCCTAATCAGACTAATAGAATTACCCACTCTTCAAACCTGTCCTTCTCCGTCCCATTCATCCCCTACCCCGAAATTCTGCCGAATTCCCCAATCCCCAATCCCCAAGCCCGCATCCATCATGAGCCTAATCCCCCATAACCTAGCCGCCACTTCTTTCAACCTAAACCCTAATCTCCACTTCTCACCTGAATCCAAAACCTAATCTGACATGGTATTTGACTAAACCCAAAAACCCATATCCAAATCCACAACCCGACTTGAAACCCAACTCAAATCCAAACCCGAAACCCTAACCTACCTGAACCAAAACCCGAAACCCAACATGTTTCTGTGCAAAAAAATAAAAAATAAATAAAATAAAATAATAAAATAATAAAATAAAATCTTTCTTTCAGGTTCTTCAAGATTCTACAGTCGTCCCGATCCCGAGAGATTTCGGTACTTTGTCAACAAACTCACACTAGTTGAATCGATCATGAGTTTGAGATGGGGAAATATCGACACCATCCCAGTTTCCATCTCTCATCCCACCTTCTGTCGATGCCCACTAACTTTTGCATCCAGATCCTGACATCATCCTAATTCTCGACGTCATCCCAGATTTCGACGTCAGCATCTACCTCTACTACTACTACTTCTTCTCAATTCGAGGGTGAGATCCCAACACATGGGCCATATACCGTGCGCCACTACTTCCACTAATTCCAAGTTTGGGGGTAAGATCTCAACATGCGCCACTACTGTGTGTCGCTTCTACGTCTTCTACTTCTCAGTTCGGGGGTGAGATCCCAACATGCGCCACCACCACTACTTCTACTTCTATTTCTACTACTTCTCAGTTCAGGTGTGTCAAGAGCCAACACAAACTTCTTCTATACCTTCCCAGTTCTACACCTTTCAAGATCCAACTACTACTACAACTTCTTTAGTGTCAAGAGCCGACACAAACTCCTACAACTTTCCACTTCTACTGATCTAAGAGCCGGATCGTCCATGTGCCATAGCGCACCGTCCCATGTGCCATCTACTTGAGTGCCTTCCCTATGCCATGCATCATCACCAAGTGCATCACAGTGAGCCGTCCTTGCCACATGAATGTCGTCAGCATTCCAAACTCTTGTTGCTTAAACCAACTTAAGTTTGAGAGGGGGTGTTAGATATTATATTAGTTTAGTCTCATCGAATAATGTATTGGTTTATTATTCCATTTCTCCTATGTATAAGAGACATATTGTACTCAATCAATAACAACTCAATAAATTATTTATTCATATCCCTAATTCTAACATTCTTGTTTGTTTGTGATATCATAATTGCTTCTGTTCAGGGTGACAGATCTGAACATGGGAGAAGAAAAGACGTGAAGCTTGCTTCAATTGGTCTTGTTTGGAATCCTCAGAATGCTGTTGATGTTTTGAAGAAATCTCTGTCCCTTCGCAACAAGTATGTCAACCAAGAAAAGGAGAGAAAATTCATTTCCGTGTGTTTAATAAATATGGAGTGTATTAAGACATGAAGTCATGACCTCTCAGTTGAGTTTAATTGCTTTATAACTTAATCTGGGATGCAAACAAAAAAAAATAATCAAAGAAACGAGAACGAACAAATCAACCTAGTGCATAAGCATGCACGAGAATTTTTTACGGTTCACTCAATGCAATGACTACTTTCCCGCGCAGAGGCACTTCTGTGATTTCCACTAGAATAATGAAGATAACAAGTTACAATCAATCTAAATCTCATCACCAGGTGTAGGATTTTATATTTTCTTTTTCTCTCAAGAATGGCTGCTAGATCTCTCTTTCTCACTTGTAATATCAATCAATCACCCTAATAATTGTACACCATACATATATATAGGATTACAAAAGAATAGACCTCAATCGCTGATCATATAGTTCAGTGCTGTCGACTGCAAAGAAGTGGCAGTCAACCACAAATAGCCCCTAAGCAAACAGAGAGTTTAGGCAGTTGACTGCCCTCTTGCAGTCGATCGCAATTGTGTCTTTTCCAAACAGAGAGCTTGTGGTAGATTTCACAGTCGATTGCTTCCTTCTTTCCTTTTACAACCGATGGGCGGTCAACTTTTGTTCCTATTATTTGCTGCCACTGTTGCTTCTTCTTGCTGCATTTCTTCTTGATCTTCTTCAAACCCATTGTGACATGTATTGGATCCAAGAATTTCAACACTTCCTCACTTGGAGACATATATACAAAGTCTCTAACATGTTCTTCATTTTTCTATTGTCATATTCAAGGCTTGTGCCTATGCGAGTCTCCTCAATAATTAAGCTGGATACAATCCGATAGTGGAATTGCAAAAATAGTTGTTTTCTACTGTCCACTACCTTTGTGAGCATGTCTGATGGATTCTTAATGCCAAGAATCTTCGATAAATTCAACCACGTTATTTCAACTGCCATCATGATATAGTGATACATCATCTGAATGTGTCGATTCCTAGCATGATATGTTGAGTTCTTTGCCAAGAATAATGCACTCTAACTATCACACTACAGATCCCCTATTGGTTGTTTCCTATGCAACTGATCCATGAGTACCGAAATCCACAACATGTCCTTCGATGACTCTGTAAGTGCCATATACTCTGACTCTGTAATTAACTGTGCTACAAACTTCTGTAATTGTGAAGACCAAGTAATAATTGTACCTCCAACTGTAAACACATATCCTGTAGTACTCCTACAACCATCACGATCACCGCAAAAAGTATGCAGCTACATGACCATGTATATGCAAATAATTACCCCCAAAACATAGAGTATTATATGAAGTACCTGCAAGATATCTGAGAATCCACTTTACAGCATAACAATGTTCTTTACTTGGATTCCTCAAGTACTGGCTAACAACTCTCAGCATGTGCGATATCTAGTCTTATACACACCATCGCATACATAAGACTACCAATGGTTGGGACGTAAAAAACTGCAGTCATCTACTCCAAATTTACCTCCGATGTAGGACACAAGTCCATTGAAAACTTGAAATGTGCACCCAAGGGACAAGTAATGTCACGCCCCGCTTCCCAAAAATACGGAATGCGAGCACGTAACAAAAGCCCAGCGAATGATTATTATCATCCTTAAGCTGTTTCAAGAAATCTTTACAACATGTCACAGTAAAAATCAGAGTCGGAAGCCAGAAAAAGATCAACCACATGCACTTATGAACCAAATACCAACAAGAATACTTGAAATAAAAATACAATAATCTCAAATAGTCATGATCTGAATAACACGAATAATCTTGGGTCACATTGCCCAGATACAAGAAATAAATACGGGTTCAAAATACAATATTGTCCAAAATAAGCAACAGGAATAGCAATAGCAAAATTCAGCCTCTAGCCTCTCATCTTGCCAATACCTTTAGGAACCTATCCTCCAAAATCTGCAATCATCGAATGCAGGAAAAGGAAAAGAAGAAAACACAGTACCCGTCAATGGCAAGTCCGAGTCACAAAATAGAATAGGATACAAGCACTTGGGAAAAACTAAACAGATCTAACTAATCATCAGAAACAGACCTAATATGGTATGGTAAACTCAACTAACATAGTATCCTAGCAGATGTCCCAGATATTAAGTGTCAAGTGTCATATAACAGAAATGTCAGGTAAACAGATATTCAGATATGTCAGGTAAATCAGATAACAGGTTTTATATAATAGGTATTCAGATTCAGATTCAGATTTTCATATATCAGATTCAGATTTAGACTTCAGAAATATAATCAGATCTCAGATTTCAGATTAATGTAAGTCTTGTGTGATTACTATCTAGGTAGCACGACATGTGCCCCAAATTATATCACATGGTTGCTACATTCAAAACAATTTCGCTTTAGATTTCGTAGGGGACCATGCAGGGCAGTATACTCAGGTACAGGAAAACAGAACTTGGTCGGTAAACTTAATCGGTAAACTTGATCGGTAAACTTGATCGGTAACTTGATCGGTAACAGGTACATGAACCCAAAGGTATCATGCATCAAAATGGGAAACACGGGCCCCCTTCCGAGTACACGTTTCTGCACTATCCACTACTAGATCTGTCCCATTAAACCCCGGCTTGATTACTTTTGTTATGGTTATTAAACAGACATGAATGTGGTCTACAGGGTGTCAAACTAACATCATATGATCAGGTTTAGGTCTAAGGCATCAGATCAGTAAGTATAGATACAAAACTTTCACAAACACGAGCAAAATGGTGTATGTCTATAAACAGGACAGCAAGACCAGTCTGTACATAAACAGCGATCCAAAGATCTACAGGCATGCAATTTATAATCCGTCGAAGGATCTGGAAACTATACTTCCACACGCTTCTAACGGTTATAATAAATTCATATGCTATTTCAC